>JACCGJ010004213.1:0-23247 GCA_013407085.1 Atriophallophorus winterbourni
AAATATCCAGATCGGTTTATTTTACTCCGTTCATGAAATATATTGTAAGCTTCTGCACTTTTATTCAGCTATACCAGGCTGTTAATTGATAGTTTTCGAAACGCTAACTGGTATATTTTCAGTTTAAGATTTTTTGTTCTTCCGTGATAATTTAACTTGATTTGAACGAAATATCGCTTACATGTTCATCTGGAAATGGAAATGGAAATACGGTGTGTTTCTATTGTTATCGAACAAAATGTAGACCACTTGTAGTAGTTTTAAAGGGAAGGTGTTTGTCCGACTGACTGGAAGGGAGGAATCATAACACCCATCTACAAAGGTGGAACTCGTTCTGACCCAGTAAATTACCGCTCTGTTAGACTCCTTCCAGTCATCTCAGAAGTTATGGAGCGAATTGTGTGCGAAAGAATTGTGAGTCATCTCGAAGCCCAAAATTTGTTGTCCAGAGAGCAACATGGATTTTGGAAGTCTCGCTCTTGTCTGACTAACCTACTGGAGACAATGGATGACTGGACGCAGGCAGTGGACGATGGTGATTGCGTGCATGCGTGCAACCTGGGCATATCAAAGGCGTTTGATGGCGCGGACCATTCTATACTTCTGATCAAGCTTCAGGATGTTGGTAATATTGTGTGCCTTCTTACCTGGCTTAAAAGTTACCTTCTTGATCGCAAGGCAAATGTACTTTTCGATGGCGTGATGTCTGGGGAAATCGAAGCCATTAGCGGTGTCTCGCAAGGTTCAGTACTTGGTCCGGTTCTCTTTTGGTCTACATCAACGACCTTCCGAAACTTGTCACGGCCAAAATGATTCTCTTTGCGGATGATGTTAAACTTCGGATGCGAATCACGTCAAAAGTGGACTGTTTGCGCTTACAAACCGATTTGGATACATTGAACAACTGGCCAGAACGAAACAAGCTTCCATTCAACTTCGCAAAGTGCAAAATGTTGCAAATAGGCAAAGATTTCCCATTCTCATACAAACTTGAATCAAAACAACTTGAATGCACAACCAATAAAAGGACCTCGGCGAATAGATAATTTGAAGTTTTAAGAATAGAATGCAATGCGAAACAGTGTACAGCCGAGCAAGCCGATTGCCAGGTATGCTTCATTGTATTTTCGGATATTTCCCATTAATGATTTCCAATGCTCATAAATACGTATATTAACACGGTGATGGATTACTTAGTGCAAGCTTGGGCACCATGGCTACAAAAAGACATCAAGCTGCTCGAGAGGATTTATTACAGAGCAACTAAAATGGCTGTCTGTCTCCGTAAACTACCATATGAGTATCGACTAGTGCATCTTAAGTTGAATACACTGCTTCGCCGACGGGTCCGATTTGATCCAATCCTAACTTATAAAATAATGAACTCAAAGATGCACCCAAAGAGGCATCTATTTCGCCTCCGGTCAAGCCATGTCACACGTACTCACCCACTGGCACTTGATATTCCACATTCCTACCGGAACTGCCGTCGGTTCTTCTATTAGGTGCGCGTTTGTTTCTTATGGAACTCCTCGTCATCAGATAATGTGCAATCATCTAGTTGAAGGATTTTCAGGAACAAATTTGCTATGTTCATGCTTAGTAATTCCGCCATACATTCCCTTTATATAACATGATCTTTATCCAAACGAATATTTTTTCCATCATAACGCGACTATACACGAAATTTTTTTAACTACAAAACTGTCGATCTTCCAAATGCCTCAATTTATTTTGTATATATATTTATTGTCCTTATACGAATATCCTGTGGTTTTGTACAGCTACAAGCTTTTTTATAACATAAATTCATGAATCTTGAATCTTCATTTCTCCACTCAATCCGTATACATTTAACTCCTATTATGAACTCCAGTCCATTCACGGATATCCTTGGTAAATTCCCTAAATTCAGATATTCATACACATCCACGATTTTACCTATTAACTGTGTGGTAAATCTAAATTTTTAAAATCGACCTTGTGTGAGTGCGACATCTGAGAAACTGTCATCACCACTACATTAAGTCTCTTTGAATTCGTTCATATGTCCTTCCGCCTACCTAATTCAATTTATTTTAATTTACTAATAATGGTTACAAAAACATATTGCCTTAAAAATCCACAGAATAATTAAGGAATCTGCGGTTTCATCACTTATGTACATAGCTATGACAATGCGATACTTCCAGTATTGTGGTAACCTACCAGATTTATGAGATATAGCGAAGGGACATCTCCAAGTATAATACAACCGCCAGTGCTAACAGTGCTACCAATGCTACCATATAACTCAAAAACGTAAACGCCGGTTTAGCGTTAAATGATTTCAAGTGCATCAACCCCAGACATAGAATTTAAATTAAACCAGATGCGTTCAGCTCCACCAGCGTCATGGTAAAAAGTTTCCAACTATGCCACCATAAGGCGATATTTAAACTATACATCAATACCACCGTCAAATGTCGAAGCTACACTGTCACTTCTGAATTGCGTATAATGAGGTAGCGTGCACTTTATATCTTATGTATAATTTGTTATTCAAGAATCCGTTACAGTAATTATATCTAGCTTGCAATGATAGACAAGCTCAGTATACTCGTCCAGCTTGTTTTGCTTACTCCTCGTGTTGGAAACAATGTTTGGAATCCCTACACGAAACGATTAACTGGATCGAGATTGACAGCGACTTGCAACTAATGAGTAAACAAATGGGGATATGGCTGAAATACTCATTGATTTCAAAATCGGTGTTGAGGTGTGGTTAGCAATAGAAAGAAGCGAAAATATGTTGCATGTTTCGCCACTCTAGTCATTATCATAACTGTTTCGCACTCAGATAGTTCCCGTTTCACATTTATCATAGCAGGCTTTTCCATCTGTTGTGAATTTATCCGAAACTATCAAATTTGTCATTTTGTAATTCAGCATAGATTTGATTATAATTTTCTTATGTTGAGACCTTAATTAATTAATTTGATTAGTAGTTATTATATTGAAAATATTTAGATCGCTTTATTTTACTCCGTTCATGAAATATATTGTAAGCTTCTGCACTTTTATTCAGCTATACCAGGTTGTTAATTGATAGTTTTCGAAACGCTAACTGGTATATTTTCAGTTTAAGATTTTTTGTTCTTCAGTGATAATTTAACTTGATTTGAACGAAATATCGCTTACATGTTCATCTGGAAATGAAAATGGAAATACGGTGTGTTTCTATTGTTATTGAACAAAATGTAGACCACTTGTAGTAGTTTTCTCCTCGATAATTAAAAAGTGTGAATACCAGCGAAAATAACGGAAATTTGATCTAATTATTAAATCTTATGTCCTTATATATGATATCGAGCTTACCACTTACTACTTGTTATCTTTTACCACTGGCTACACGACGATACGACCACAAATCAGTAATATCGCCACACATGGATCGAGAAGGTCACGAATTCAATTGTGAAAGAACAGAAATCATCGCCAAATAAAGAACCCGTCATGTTCGAGAGTTCCTCGAAGCGTCGTATCCGACACCACAATCAAACAATGAACACATTCAAGTGGATGTGATCTACGGACCAATGAGAACACGCCAACGGATACATGCAAGGATTCTAGCCAATCACAGTAAATGAGGTCGAAACGCGGCAGATAAATTCGAATGATGCCCACCGCCCAGTTACTTCGAAAGAAGTTTCGCTGATGATGTCATCTAGTTTGATGACGAAACGTCCGCAATCAATCATACCAGCTCAGAGAACAACTATGAACTACGTTCGTCGTTCGACATGTCAGAACGGATTTAGGCCTAAAGAGTTCTACTCTAGCTCGTTGTGCAGCTGAGGCACATTGCGCAGCCCAATTGAAGTCCGATGTTACGACTATATCAAAATTTTCAACCCTATGAATATGTTTAATGTCCGTCCAACCACTATTCGCAGTTACTGTAATTTTGTTGACTGCTGCAGGCAACGGATGACATTAACTATAGTTCAGAGTAAGCTGCCAATCCTGCTACCATTTAATGACTTTTTCAATGTCTCTCAACAAGTCTCCGGGATCACTGGATCCAGTGAATTTGACATCATCAGCAAACATGTAGCAGGGACATTATAACTGCGATGCAAGATTATCGATGAAGATCAGAAAGAGTATTGGGCCTAATACTGAAATAAATAAATTTATTCTTCGAAATCCAAGGCATATTGATCATGATCAATGATTTCCAAAAGGTTTGTAAAATCACATTCTAGTAGGTACATTTGCATAGAAACATTTCTAGGTCGTTTCTGCGGCAGAATTCGACGTTCAATAAATATGAAGGTAACAGTATTTACAAGTTGGTTTCAGATAATTTGTTTGTTATCTGATACAATACAGAAACACTGGCATTACTAGAAAAAGTCAATGAATGTTTCCGACAGCAATGATGTTTAACGAATAATGTCCATCGAGGATGCGTGAAGATCGCTGTCGTTGATTTTCCAAACTTTTTCATTTTGATTGTTTGAAATAGATTGATCTATCCTAAATATAAACGTTTTCCTGTTCGCTGGGCAAAGGTAATTTATTCCACTAGGTTGAGGTCTCCTGCGGTTCATTTTCAGTTGGGTGTGGATTGAGAAATATGCTGTGAAGTAAATATTAAAGAGCTAGAAAATGATTACTACAAAGTCATGAAAATATATTTAATATCAATAACCAGGAATACCATTATTATATAAATCATCAGGTAGAGCATCTAAGTTAATAAGATTTCGAATATTTTCTATGGTAAGTAATGAAGCCACATGTGATTTGAATTCATTTGAAGTGGAGCTGATTCTTATATATTTTGGAAGATTTCGCAGTTTAGCATATTTAGTCAAGAAGAAATTGTTCCTTACTTTAGTACCAAACCTTAGTAATATAATAATTTTTCACTGATTCTCAAGCTATACTTACAATTATGCCGTATATGAAGATTCGCACTTATTTCTATATTATCCGTTGACATAGACCTTTCCCTTACTCTTCTAATAATTATACTCAACCATTTTACTACTCTAATTATATGACTCAAAACCCTCTATTTTACAACCGATACACATCGCAACTCGTGCCACACATATCTTTTTATGACCATGCCAATTTTTTTTCGAAAAATTATCAAATTAAATATTAATTGGTCTAAATTTTTGTATAAGCTTACTTTTACTTCTTTTAATCTCGCTCCTTCTTGTGTTAGTATCCTACTTATAAATGCTTGATCAATTACCCATAAAATCCAAATGCTGAAATCTTTTCTCATTACGAACTCAGTAGACATTGTTCTTATAAATGAACCCTGCACCGGAGATGACCAACCTGACTCAACACTTATGGTACCCAATTACCAGATATTCAGAAATACCCGAACTTCGAAACGGGGAGGTGGTAATCTCATCTATGTTCATTCCAGGTTTACAGCTGAGACCATTGCTTCACCTAGTCTGTCAGAGCTAGAGGACTCAACATGGATTGTATTACCGACCTTAGATCTCTTAATAGGTTGCATTTATTATCCAACGCCTTTAACCATCTCTAGAATGGATTCCTTAATTAATGCTTTTATAGAAGCATCACTACACCACACGAAATATAAACTCATTACTGGTGACTTCAACATGCAAAAATTATACTGTCACGAACCTGCACATCACAACTGCTATACGCCTTTCACCATAACGATTGAATTACTAGGATATAAGCAATTTATTTACAAACCTAAAAGAAATGACAATATCTTAGATCTAGTCTTCACTCTGAACCTTACTCCAGCTAACCTGAAAGCAATTTCATCTTTCCTTAACGGTGACCATAGAAAATTATCATTCTGAATATTATGCGCCGCAGCTTCTGTCAATTTTTCGAAGCCATCTGATGATAAACATACCTACAACTACATTAACTGTAATCTACTGTCAGAATTTATTAGAACAGAAGACTGGAGCCGATTCTTCCTCTCTAGTGATTTCACAACGGTCTCTTCAACATTTCATTCAAAATTGAAAGGATTACTTATAAAGGCGTCATATAAGCTCGTTAGGCAGACAAAATTAACGAGAGCCCAGAAAATAGAAGAGAAAATGTTGGGGCTACATTCTGTTGCTGTAAAAACCCATGACATTTTCGCTCTTCTTCGTTTTTATGAACTATCAAGAATTCACAGATAAGCTTTAGATAACACGCTTAGAGCAGACGAAAACAAAGCTCTCATAAGTCAGGATAAGCCAAAATCATTAAGTAAATTTTCAAAGTTAAGATCATCCAACTCACCCAGCAACATAGATTTCATTATCAAATATTGTAATTCATCCGCAATTAAAACAATTATTAGTTCACCTAATGCTATCAGTAAAGAATTCCTTCTGTACTCTACCTACAACAATTTAAACTACGTTAATACAACCACTCAACTTCCCCTGCCTAATACACTAAATACTTTGAGTATAAACCTGAGAGACATGAGTAAATTATGTCAACAATCAACTGTCAGTCTTAAACCTGACACAGCAGGCATACCTCAAGCCATATGCAAAATTGGTGGGAATGACTTTCTACTTCTCTTGCAGAACTTATTTAACGCATCTATCGAATTTGGTACCTTCCAGGCAGAATGGAAACACACAGTTGTTATACCTAGATACAAATCTGGCTCAAAACACTTAGTATTTTGAAGAATAAGATGAGATTATGCTTCAGTCTGCGAAACCGTAAGGGATCGAGGCTCCGTTGTATACATTTTTTTCTATAAGTTTTTTTGGCGTTATAACATATGATGGATTTAGAAAAAGTACGTTATATCTTTTTTTAACCTATGCCATCGGATTTATTTATATTCGTTTATATTATGTTACAATAGTCTAGAAGAGGAATGGTGAATAATTTATACATTTCTATTTAACAATGAGGTAGAATTATAGATCTTTGTATAATATAACTCCGCCAAGGACGGTCCCAAGCCCGTCTGAGAAAGAAGGAGGGTTGGGCTTTGGGCTAGCAACCCTATTCCGTAAAACCTACATTGCTACGGAAACGATGACAACAGATCCGTGGTTCGGTCATGTCTGCAGGATGGATCCCAGTTCGCATACGAAGGTAGCCATGCACTGGCATCCGCAAGGTAAACGTAAAAGGGGACGGCGCAGAACGTTGGAACGCGAACTACATGCACAAGGATTCACGGTGCAGACGGCAACGGAAACAGCGACAGACCGAAACCACTGGCGTGAAGTTGTCTTCGCCTCATGTGCCACCCGGCACGGAAAGGACTGAATGAATGAATGAATGTATAATATACATATTTTGCTTGTCTCTAGCAATAAGGTGGCGTATCTGTTCGTTGAAAGTGAGTGATGCATAATATTTAATTCCTAAATCACGCGTGCTGTCAATCATTTGAATTGCGTCATTGTTAAGAAGGATTGAGTTATTTCGTATCAATTCAATTCAATTTTAATGGTATAAAAAGCATATAGCTTTACAAAAAAACCACAGAATAATATGGCAACAACGAATAACATAACAATCAAAAAATGGGATTAGGTTGCTTACTGAGCAGTTCAAAAATCAATTAAAAATCCAAAGGGCAGAAATTGTTTTCGATTGGTGTGATAAGAAATGTAGGTGTGTGGTGTTAAGATGTATAGTTTTCTTCGATGCACAGGGTTAGGGTCGAAAAGGCATCGAGGCTTTTCTTGAAAGATTGCTGATTTGTGAGTTAACAACATTATCTGGCAGATTGTTCCAAGTAAAACAAACTCGCACGGCAAAAATTTCGTCTGCAGTTGAGTCTCGAGTGAGGGACAGTTAGAGTAAATGTGTGAGCTCTTGTATTATGCGAGCTCCGTAGATTCAATAAGCATTGTAGAGGGTGATTTTCGGTATTCTAAATATTGTAAACCAGAATCAAATCCCCTCAGACACGACGACGTGGATAATCGAATAAATTTAGCGTTTTGATTCGCTCATTGTAGGGCTTCCGGTGACTAGTCCGGTGACAAGTTTGGTAGCTCGATGATATATTCGTAGCAAAGTCGCAAACATCTTTTTTAAGCCATGGCGACCATGCTTGGACTGCATATTCCATTGTGGGTCTGATGTACATGTTTATAATGCAGGGAATTTTCTGTTTTGATAACCTTATAGCCATCTTATAGGCATAAAATTTGATTTAGCTGTTGAGAACGTCATGCCGTTATTTGTCGCCCAATCTGCAAGCGCAGCTAGAACATTGTTTAGGTGAGCTATATAGGTTTGTGTTTGATTAGCCGGGAAAACGAAAACGAAATCCATCTATATAAGAACTACCACGCTAGGTTTCGTACATGCTTTCTACTATTAGGTCGCAGTCCTCATTTCAATTCTATCCTCGGGAGATAAGTCACGTAGTATCTTAAAAGGCTTTCCTCTAAGACAATGAACGCGCATTATAACCAGTGGAATCTGCTATTAGGAAAATACAACAATTTCAGATTTTCATGGTTTATCTTCTTTCTTTCTTCCACGGCCAATTTTGAATGCGGCAATAATGGTAACCTCCTCCTCTCAATAAATTAATGGCTTTGAGAAAATGGATTATAGAGTGTGCGCTTACGTTGTAATCCTGCCACAGTCATGTCTGCAGTTTGTTGGCGAGCATTCGCCATGATCAGTTTTCGCTTCCACGAATCCTAATGTGGTTGGCATGAGGCTGGAGATCAGAGAGCCTTTTCTGTAGCAGGTAGATGTTGTGCCTCTACTTCACTAAGTCATTAAGCCATGCTCGCATAGATAGGATAATTAAGCCTCACGCATGCATGAAGTTTTTAAAATGTTTTCAGCAATCGCTGTCAAATGGGATTAATTGGTAAGTCCGTTCAAATTCGTTGCGTCATCTGTATTAATATCACTTTGTAGACGGTTTGTACTCGAGGAAGCTATGCATGCTACTCTGCTCAAACCTGTAAAAGGCACACAAGACTGCTTTACTGAGAGGTGATGTTTGTCCTTTGCTGAGGATGATTTTCCTATGTCCTATTCGTCGAAAATTTTAGCGGTTAAAGTAACCCACAATATGCCATTGGGTTCATTCCCTCACATGCAAAATGCTTCTTATTACGATTTTTTACAAGCAGCAGCTTCCGACTCATTCACGACCGGTTTATAGAATACAAGCCCCAATTCCCCAGAGTGAGATGCAGGACCACCATTCACTTGGGTATTCCTTGCTGATAAACGAGTTATTAAAATGTTCAGTTTCGTTATTTATCGAATAAATTTAACATCAAAAGTTTCGTCAGATGCAAATTTCAGCGTTGAAACTCAAATGTCGATGTTGTTTTTATAGAATTCAGTGAGGAATTAGACGTGTGCCACACCAACGATTGTTTACCACAATCGAGGGCCTAGTTATTAGAAAGTATCTTTTAAAGTCGATTGTGCGGTACGTTCAACTTGGTTGTATTTGCCACGCTCACATACAAAATTTTATGAATTTTTACTGTTTCACAGTGGACTGTAAAAAAGCATATCTATTTTACTACTTTTCAAAAGTATACACAGACAATTTATTATTGCACCTTTCGCTGATTAATTAATTCCGTAATCAAGTCAGTATTCTGTTTTTATCTTGAATCACCGTGTTAGGTTTCTTAGGTTTCTTTGCAACGGGTTGTGCTGATAAAGCCATGGAGGTGTAGAATATTCGTTGCCGCAAACGGAGTCGAATTTTTCAACTATGAATAGTAAAACCGTTTGTCTTAACGGGAAATGTGGTAAAAAAAGTAGCCAAAGGTCTCGAGTGCATTGCTTGCAAGCGTTGGGCTCACCCTGGCTGCTCAGCTATATATAAATCTCACTATGGGCTTTATGCGAAATACCGCTGGCTTCCGTTATATTGCAGTGATTGTGCGAATGTGCGTATTTGAATTAGTACAAATTATTGTTGATTAGATTGTTCTAGTATGCACCGCATGAAGTACGAGGTTAAAAATGGCTCACTGAACCTTTCGAAATGAGAATATTTTTATCCGTTCAAAACTAATGGGTCGAGAGAAGCATTGGCGTGTTCCAAACACAACAAAAAGTTCATTTAAACTATTGAATTATTGATAGGAATCAGGAACTTAAAAGGCCACACAGAACCGAGTCCCTTATTGAAACCTCCTACTGAAGTAGAACATAAGACTATCATGTGATGATGATTGCAGTAATTTACTACCCTATTACTGAATAGGTACTCACGAACATTAGGCCTGACATATCCCTCGGGCAGTTTTAATCGGTGGCATCGAGTAACCACACTTGCCGCGAGAGCATACATTTCAGTTAGATAAAAGATACTGGAACCAGTCATGATTTTAAAGATTCCCATCATTTTTCGATTTAGCTGCTTTGTTTTTAGCGTGATGAGATCTCGACACAGCCTTAATTACCCTTCAGTCATACGAGTAGCTAGGCGCTGAACACCTTTAAGTTTGGCAATATATTTTTCCACATTGGGCAAGCATGTTCGAGTGCAATACTCGAGATGTGGCTTCACGACTGCTCTGTATAATCGCATGGAATCCTACGGGAAACTGCATGATAAAACTGTTCAAAGGCGGAAATATCTCTTCCGTATAGCGTTGTGTAGCAGCTACAAGCTCTATACCTCTGTTATCTGTGATTTTCAAATTACTTGTGCATCTCAATATTGAGGATGTATTAAAACATTTAGAAAATTATCAGTTGCTTTCGAGAAAAAAGCATGGATTTAGACGGAATTATTCCTGTTTATCTAATTTACTGCTAACGATGGATGATTAGACACAATCGGTAGATGAAGGGCAAGGAATATATAAAAATCAAAGTGAACCAAACACAATAATCCTTCAATGAAGGCTCACTGAACCTGATCTTACTGTCCCAACATGATGATAGCAAACTGTTAGAAACTGGTAGTGGCTTGTGAAGGATGGAGATGTGAGAACCGCAATACACTTTAATCCATTTGGAAAAGGATTCTTACCAATTTAGCGATTGATAGATTAAGTCCAGACTTCAAAGTCTCTTCACAGATATAGCCAAGGCAAATACGAGAAAAATGGCTTGGCTAAAATATAGATAGGATTTTTTGGAGCAGGCAAATAATAGTCTCACAACTTGCAATCAGAATCCGAAGCACGCAGAACTTACATCATATGAAGGGAGAAGAACTTCGATAGGCAGGAAATGTTTATTCGCAAAACACTGCGTACAACGTCAAAATGTGCACAGTTGTTGAGAAAAACAAAAAAATATGTGCAGAAAACACAAAACTTAGTAGCCAGCTAGATGGGAATTTACTATATCACCGTACCAAATTTTATCTTGAGATTGAGTTCAAACATTTTCGAACGAACAACAACTTAAGCTTTAAAAACTAAAGGGTATCAAATTGATGTTTAAAAAATCGATAGCGTCTCCGTCAGCTGATATAATGTAACATTTAGATTGCTAAATAATATTGATAGTTAAAAAGGGTAAACGAGCAGATAAAACTTTATATTTTCCGTGCTCACCAATTTGAGGTAAACAGTGATAAACAGCGTGTGCACAAACAATTACGGCTTCACTATGAATGCATCGGACAGAATAAGTTTCTAAGTTTGTCACCCACCGTTAATGAACCGAATAGATGTTTCAGACAGAAAGAATATATTTTAGGGGGCTCACCAAACTGTTGGTTAAAAATCAAATAACACCACCAACGAAATTTTTCAACAGACATAAAAATCTGTAGTTCCGTCATGTTCAATACACATAAACTTGAAAAAGCCAAGGCTCTGATGCAGACAAATGATGATGATACCTTGACTATGCCGCTTGGCGATAAAGGAAACGTTGACTTTCATACATCCTATCATAGTATGGAGAACGCTCCCGTTTCTATGGATATTCAAACTGCATCTGAAAAGACAGTTCGACCGATTTCTAACAGTGCCATTGCTCGTGCTAAAGCTCTTTTGTGTGATGATGAAAACTTGACCTCCCTATCAAACGACTCAAGCGCTACTCCTGTTAACACGTCCACATTCGCCCTTGTCATTGATTCAAACGGAAAATCTGGCTTTCATTACCAAGAAAGTGGCTTCAAAGTTAGTAAACTTCAGAATTCATCAGATACCATTTTAAATAAATCACCGAATTCATCTTATCAAGCGAATTCAGCGCTGCCTTTTAGCTCATCTAACCGATCGTCAGATAATGTACATTTCAAAACCGCTAAAGGAAAAGCCTTACTGGCACCTTCGACTACTGCCATTGAAAAAGCGAGACAATTGTTGGCAACTGTGGATGATGTTTCGGGTTCGCTGGAACCTCCGTGGAGATCAGAACGTTTGTTGAACAAGCCGTACCGGGATAACAAAAACCCAGGATCATTCGCAAATTGCGGTAAACGTGGTGACTGTTCGATTAACAATCAATAATAATCAATCATTCATCATCATTCATCCAATAATAATCAATAATACTGTTATTCAAGTTCTGGTTGTCATTCATTCATTCTGGTTATTATTCAATACATACTGTAATTCGAGTGAGCGTCGTTTGTTCTCACTTACATTCTTGGGCTGGTTATTCAATTCAATACAATACAATTCATCACACCATCGTCTTTTTATTCGTAGAGATTTGGACCGCAGGTGTATCCACGATCTCTTTCGCATGGTTGGGATGAAGCCTTCCACTCTCACGGTGCGAGTTCATCGTGTGGGTAGATGGAAGATGGACAACCGGCCTCGACCGATCCTAGTCGAGTTCAAATTTCAGGCGGATCGCGATGTGTTTTTGTCTAAGGCGGAACACATAACTAACGCCACTTTAGAAAAACTCCAAGTGAAGCCTGACAACCCTCCTTTTGATAGGAGGCAGTTCACTGTAGCTCCGACTGGGATTAACTTAGCTGTAGGGTTATCCGCTCCCCTTCAGCCTGATGCGAAGCCGATCGCTACTGCATCAACAACGATCGTACCGGTGCGTGCATCACCTATGATCTTGCTATCAGGTGCGCACGACGATCTGCTTAGCTTGAATGAAGAAGGAAGCCAGTCAAGCCTTTCTAGTGGCAGCTCCCATGTTATTAATAAGGGCTCAATAGTCAGGCAACGTTCCATTAGCTTGAATGGCGTAGGAAGTCCGTCAAGCCTTTCTAGTGGCAGCTCCCATGTTATAAATGAGGGCTTAATAGTTAGGCAACGTTCCATTACCGTCGTGCAAGATGCACGCGATATTGCTTCTCCTGCATTAAGCAGTACGCCAAAAAACGTGCAGCTTCCCCGGGTGCTTCGACCGAGGGCAAAGCACGACTCAGCTTAGAAGCGCGCATATCCAGTGCCACTGTGTTGTACGCTAATGTGTGCAGCATAAGAAATAAGTGGTCTGAACTTTCTCTTCGTGTAGCCGAGCTACACCCGAGGGTTATAGCGCTGTCTGAAACCTGGCTGTCTGCGGTTGATGTTGTGCCAGCTAGCATCAGCGAACAGTATCTTGTCATCAGATGTGATAGACCTGGCGATAGAAGAGGCGGAGGCGTGGCACTTTTCCTTGAATATGGTCTACACAATACGGGTCCAGGGTTATCACTCGCTATTGAAAATGTCCAAGTTGTTACTAGTGTCCTGACTTGCTACAAGTCAGCACTGGCGATTGCTTGTGTTTACGTCACGCCCTGTGCAACCCTGCGAGAAATTAGTCAACTGCTTGAGATGCTTGACGGGTTGTTTCAATCAGCCCCAAGCGTACTCATTCTAGGTGATTTTAATCTCCCAGATATAGACTGGTCAGCTCCCTCAGGGGTACTCACTGAGCAATCCGCATCTTTTCTCGATTGGATCCACTATCATGGATTACATCAGCACGTGAACAAACCCAATAGGTTCCGCGATGGATGCACTCCATCCACTCTTGACTTGATGCTGTCGTCTCAGCTAGAAGCTGTCAAGAATGTCAAGTTCCTATCCCCTCTTGGCAAAAGCGACCACGTAATGTTAGGCTTCGAAGCGCTGTTGCGTTTTCACAAACCTCTTGCGCGCCCTAGACGTAATTTTAGGCGTGTTGACTGGGGCCTACTTTTACAGTCATCAAAATCTTACCTTCTGTTCTCAGTGATTCTAGTGTAACTGAAAACTGGGACAGAATTTGCAGATTTCTTAACGGGCTACAAGACCTGCATGCTCCACTGCAATGCGTGAATAAGCACCAGCGGCCACCCTGGTGGTCTCCCAGCGTTCGTCGTTCTATTCGTAAACGTGATCGCTTATGGAGGCAATATAGGCTATCGCTCACCTCTGGTTCGTGGGTCCGTTACAGAACCGCCCGAAACGCTTGTGTCAAAATGCAGCGTGTGCTCAAACAGAAGTTTGAGTTATCCTTAGCCAGGGATGCTAAATCCAACCCGAAAAGGTTTTACAGTTACGCGCAATCTAAAGGAAAAACTAGGGTAAACATCGGTGACTTAAAACTGGAGGATGGACAAGTAGCTACTAGTGACCTAGCTAAGGCGGCAGCCTTCTCAAAGTTTTTCAGTAGCGTTCAGCGTAAGGGATAATTCTTTACTCACACCGCCTGAGTTGCTTAACTTCCCATCTGGTGTCCCTGCACTGGATGATTTGTCCTTTAATGAGGCGGAGGTGTATGGAGCTCTTATTCATGTTCGTGCTAAAAAGGCTGAGGGTCCGGATCACATCCACTCAATTATGTTGAGAAATCTCGCCCCAGTGCTTGCAGAACCACTATGTGAGCTCTTCAATTCATGTTTGCACTCGTCAATGGTTCCTCGTGAGTGGAAAGAAGCCATAGTAGTACCAATACACAAAGGTGGTTGCAGGTCGATTCTTGGTAACTATAGACCAGTCAGCCTGACCAGCATCGTCTCGAAAGTATTGGAAAGACTTATACGCGACAAAATCTGCCAGCATCTCTGCCAGCATTCTCTACTTAGTGTAGCTCAACATGGATTCCTGAAAGGGAGGTCTTGTTTGACTAACCTCTTGAGTTTCCTCAATATTGCTACGAAAAGGTTGGATGAAGGGAAGCCGGTCGAAGCGCTCTACCTAGATTTTAGCAAGGCTTTCGATTCCGTCAGCCACAGATTTTTAGAAACTAAGCTGGCAGCAAAAGGCATACGGGGTAGTTTACTTGCTTGGATAAAATCATTCCTGACAGGTAGGACCTTTAGAGTACGAGTAGAATCTACGTTGTCGATCCAAACGGAGGTGATAAGTGGGGTGCCTCAGGGGTCTGTGCTAGGTCCGCTGCTCTTTCTGATTTTTATCGATGACTTGTCGCCTATCTTGGAGTGCCCGTGCTTCATTTTTGCGGATGAAGTGAAGTTCATTGGTTCAACGAATGAAGATACTCTGTTGCACGACCTCGAGCGGGTCATTGACTGGTCCATACTTTGGGACCTCCCACTGAACCTCAATAAGTGCCAACTCTTGTCTGCTCTGGTCGACAAGATCACAGTCCAGGTGTCAGGTACTCCTATTAGCGTTGATGCCACACAGCGGGTTAAGGACTTGGGTGTTCTAGTTAGAGCTGACTTCAAATGGGAGGACCAATGCGCTGTTGCAGCGCAACGTGCACGCAATGTGCTCTTTCGGTTGAAGTCGGTGCTTTCCAGCAGAAGTCCCGACGTGTTCCTGCCACTTTACAAGGCGTTAGTCAGGCCGCATTTGGAATATTGTGTCCAGGCGTGGTGTCCTCACTACCAGAAGGATATCATTCGACTTGAAAGCGTCCAGCGACTAGCAACACGCATGATTGAGGGTCAGCGTGGGAAAAGTTATGCTGATCGCCTTTGGGCTCTGGGTCTTTTCTCTCTTAAGCGTCGTCGTTTGAGAGGTGATTTGATTGAAACCTTTAAGATCTTGAAGGGCTTAAGCGGCGTTAATCCAGATGACATCTTTACCTTAAGTCCTAAGCTGGGCACTCGCGGACACGCACTCAAGCTCGCTAAGGAACGATGTCGACTAGATTCTAGGAAAAACTTTTTCAGCTTCAGTGTGGTCAACTTCTGGAACAAGCTCCCTGAAGAACTTATCTCCTGTAGTTCCGTCTCAACTTTCA
This sequence comes from Atriophallophorus winterbourni, assembly GCA_013407085.1. NCBI lineage: Eukaryota > Metazoa > Platyhelminthes > Trematoda > Plagiorchiida > Microphallidae > Atriophallophorus > Atriophallophorus winterbourni. Next base: position 16,090 of record JACCGJ010004213.1, read on the forward strand.
AGCAGGGTTTAGACCGTGACTGGGGTAAGTTATTCTCTGATTACATCCCATGATTACCATGCTTAGGTTGTCCTCCATTTTGCTCGCTATTCACTGTAGCAATTTTAGAGCATCTTCCTATTCTTGATTCTCCATCAGCTGACCTCTCACCATGCTGGTGAGGAGAAACTGCCTTTTCTTTCTTCCAGCATCGATTATTGCGCGTTGCTGTCCTACAACTATCCTACTACTACAGTGACTGGAACAGCGATCATCAGAGATTGCAAACAGAGGAGAAAGAAAATTACCTTTTGGCAGTGCATCGATTATAGCGCGGTGCTCCTCCAACTACATTCTCCTAGTCCTACGACCATCAGAGGTTCCACACGGAGAAAAGGGATTGACCCTTTAGCAGTGGTGGGCACTTCTCCGCAGCATTCCACCGAAAGAAATTCTGGACGCTCGATTGCCTTGCCAGCCACATACTGTCCTGTGCAAACTGAACTGAACTGAACTGAACTGAACTGAAACATGCATTAACTCTCTCACCTTTCGGTGATGAGACCTCTCCCATCTTCCATCCACAGTTACACACGCCTGTGTTACGTGCGAATCAATCCTGGTAGTGGCGATTGTTTTAAAGCACACCTCCGAAAGAATCTGGGCACTCGTTTCGACTTGGTCGACTATCGCCCTGTGATCAATAGTTCAATGGTTCAATAGTGTATTACGGTATAAAAAAGCTGAGAGCTTGTACAAACCGCAGGATAGATATAGCGGTGGGTCGAAAAAGCGAAGATAGAAATGTTTGAGTTTCCAAGGCCTTATAGCGGGCCTCATTCGCGTTTAGCCTGCACCATCAATGGATTTTTGTGGCATTTGGACAGGTAGGGCGTCAACCCGGGACACAGCTACCCCCCACATCCTCCGGAAAAGGGTCAGTTGAAACTGCGTGTATACGGACTTCCGATACTGGGATCTGGAAGAGCAATGAAACTGACAAAGAGTTAGCGGGGTTGTGAGGAAAATGCAAATTGCACAGAAAGAGAACTTACCGTTGCCACGAGCTAGTGAGTTTTGGGGGGAAAATGCAATAGGGTTTGTAAAAAAATTTAAAATAGTGTTTACGGATACTGATACTGACAAGGATACCAGAGAACAATGAACCAACTTTGGCAGTGGTGGGCGCTGCATTAAAGCTTTCAACCCACAGAAATTCTGGACGTTTGAGTGGATTAACAGCTATTTACAGTCCGGTGCCAACTGAACTGAACTGAACTAAGGAATTATTACAAAGGAAAATTATTCAAACTCGGTATTTGAAGGTCAACGTGGAATTTTGCTATTTATGAATCCATTGACATTGTATTTATTTGATTATCAACGGATTTCCACATTGTTATCACTAAAAAATCTGCAAAAAGTAGATAATACAGCACTCACTGCAAAGAAAATCCAATGGAATCGGGGCCCCGCTGCTCACTCTTGTCTTGTATGCTCTAAACAGGTTTTGGATAACGCAAATGCTGTACAATGTGAAATATGTTTCAAATGGATGCTTATTCAGCGCAGAGGAATGAAGCCAGAGACATATTGATGGATTCAGAAGGCATCGTGTGATATTATTCGCACGGTATGTAAGATATTCCTTCCACCAGAACCGCTAAAGGGCTCGACGGAGGAGATGTAGATTGTGACTCAATCTCAGCTGAGGACAAATACCACTTATCTGTGGAGCAGGCTTGCGTGCCATTCGAATCCTTGAGCACGCTTGCTAACGTAGCCTCATCGACTGTAAACCGTTTACAAAATGATATTAGTGCGAGTGATACACCGAACGTGCATGAAATCGCCGTTTGCTCGCCCTCAACACTAAGTGCTGATGCAGACGTGACGTCTAATGGTCTACCCAGTGATCCGGGCTAAGCGATATTGGCCCAACGATTGAGTAAACTAGAGGCTCAGCTTCATGTAGTAAAAACAAGTGCCTACTACTGACAATGCTGTTGGATCCCCAGTCTCAAGGGAGCCACATTTGTATTATCGGAAGTGAAGCCTTATTATGGTGAATGCTCGCGAGAAAACTGGGGACACGGCTGAGATACGTTTACAGCAAGAGCGCAGTTTCATACAATCCATTTTTTCAAAGATATTTAATCAAGAGGCAGAAGGAGTTACCATTCTTTCTCCATTTTGACTTGGCCAAAAAAATGAGCAAGATAAACCACGGACACTGAGAATTATTTTAGCTCCGGACGAGCAAGTCCAGATGGTACTAAGACGCGTTTAATAGTTCAATAGTATATTTATGGTAAAATAAGCACATAGCTTCAAATAACTACAGGATGTGTTTACAGTGGATCGAAAAAATAGGATAAAAAACGTCAGAATGGAGTTCAAAGGAATAAATTGGTCAGTATAATCAGTACGGGTGCGGGGAGACCTTATAGCGGGCCACACTCGCTTTGGAGTTGCGTCTTCCCGAGTTCGCTAGGCGTTAGCTTGAGAATCGGGAGGCTTCGGGGTTGTGTTAGACCTTTCCGGGATTCTGGTGGCATTTGTACGGGTAGGGCATCGACTCCAGGCACGGGAAATAGTGAGTCTGAAAGAGTGGGAAACTTGGAACGCGTTATAATCGGTGTGAATGCAGAAGAAAAACGTCACGCAGAATAAACATACTTTCATATGTGTGTCCAAGCGTTGTTTAAAGGTTGAGACTGATTGGGAGTTTACAACGGTTGCCGGCAGTGCGTTCCATTCTCGCGTAATTCGAAGCGGTAAAAAATTACTGCGGCAATTTAATCGGCTGGTTTGGTGTGAGAGCTTGAGATTATGTCCACGGTGATTGACAAGAGGAGACAAGATAAACATATTCCTGCATGGATGATTGGTTTCAGTAAGTGCACGGAATGTGAAAATCAGATCTCCCCGCAGACGACGGTATTTCAGGGAAAAGAGTTTACATCTTCTCAGACGTTCCTCATATGTTGTACTGGACAAACCTCGAATAAACTTGGTAGCTCTGCGTTGAGATTGCTCCAGTTGCTGTATATCCTTCTTTAGCCATGGACTCCATGCGCAGACAGAGTATTCCAGCGATGGACGAACATAGGCTGTCAACAAACGTGGCAGGATCTGTGCGTGAAAATGTCCGAAGGCTCGTTAAGAAATCCTAGATTTCTGTTTGCCGATCCAGCAGCCTTGCAGCAATGACGAGAGCAGCCTAGGTCCCGCTGAATAATGATTCCAAGGTCCGTTTCGCTCTCGACATTTTGTAGTTGCTCACCTCCAAGGGTGTACGGAACTGGTGATTTAATTTTCAGTGAAAGAGTATGGCACTTAGATGTATTAAAATTCAGGCGATTTTCAGATGACCACTTGTGTAGCACATATAGATCGGCCTGCAATTTGTCGTGGTCATCTGATGTCTGCTGATGTCGCCAAAGCTTGATGTCATCCGCGAACATAAGAAATGGTGACTTTATTGTTAACCCGATATCATTGATGAAAATGAGAAACAATCGTGAGCCTAGTACGGATCCCTGTGGGACACCACAGGTCGCTGTGAAGCTCTCCGAATGGGATTGCCTGACACGCACACGAAGAGTTCGATTTTGCAGGAATTTTTCAATCCATGCCAGAAGGGGACCACCAATTTTATAAAACTGGAGCTTGTGCAAGAGGATACTATGGTCAACACGGTCAAAGGCTTTGGAAAAGTCGAGGTAAACCACATCTACGCCTAAGCCGGAATCAACTGCTTTGGTCCAGTCATCGCGCGCAAGTATGAGGTTTGTGATGCATAAACGATTGCTGCGGAACCCGTGTTGTTCCGATGTGAGAAGGTTGTTTGCTCCCAGGTGATTCATTATTGCGTCGGCCAGGATACTCTCCATAATCTTGGAAATAATGGGAAGAAGGGTAATTAATGGGTAATTGCTCGGCATTGTACGATCACCGGATTTAAATATAGGAGTGATAAGTCCATCTTTCCATTGATGCGGTATTTCTGTGGCGTCCAAAGAACGCTGGAATAAGGCTGCTAAAAAATGAAAATGAAAACAGCCACTCAAGAATTGTGAGCTCGTCGAGAAGCTTGCGAGGTAGATCTCCATATGGTGGATTTTCAGGTAGTGAGGAGAAGTCCACATATTCGTAGGAAGCTGCTGTCAATCCTACCTCATTTAATCCTGTGAAAAGATTTCAAATATTGTTTTTCAACGCGAGTCGTCTACGAAATAAACTTGACGAGGTTACTGAAATTGTCTCTTTGCGCAACCTAGATATAATCACGGTTACGGAATCCTGGTTGACAATTTATATATCTCATATTGAGTGTGCGCTACCACACTATGCTTTTCAAAAGTGAGAGAGTAGCTTCGAGATCTGCCGGTGGCGTTGCTGTATACTTTAAAGAGCACCTGATTGTGGAAGTATTGGAATGGTTTCAACGTGATGCTGGATGTAAATGATCCCACGAGGATATATGTCAGACAAATTCCTTCGATATTGAATTTGGTGGTCACACCCAGATTTTCCGATGTTACAAATCTATTAACCGGACCGCATGGTTGCAGCGATCATTGCTCTGTATGGTTCGTTTGGAATAGAATACGAACGAATGCCCGGAGAAACTACTGGAAATTAGACAAGGGGTATAATCACGTCTGCAGACTCGATTGACTGGTCACTCCCTCCATCTGCGAATGTTGATACCTGTTGGTTAGACTTTTGGGTAAGATCGGATTGCTTGAAAATCACACCCCATTAATGAATGGAAGAGCCCCTGCTAACAGAAGAAAGGGAGAATTATGAAACTCGTTTGGTGTAATGAAGGCAATTCGGCACGGAAACCTTTGTTTGCGTACTTTAGACGTAGAACTAAAAATTCTCAACGGTTACCTTGTTTTGTGCGACTATATCTTCCCGGGGGATGAGTCGGCTTCAATGACGATTTTGGGAATTAGGGTACAAAGCGGCGTCCCCAGCACCACTCGGCGTTTGTTCGAGTCAGATTCTCTAGCCTTTGTACAACCAATTGTGACCTGTATGGCAGCAGGGAGTTGCCAGAAAGAGGTGGTGCGCACCAACTAACCGTCTACCGGATTCTGTTCCAGATTTTTTCTCAGGGTTTTCTCCCGAAGCGTATCCGGCGATCTAGTATCCCGCAAGACAGCGGAGGTTTAAAATCAGTGTTTTCCTTAAATGAAATGCCCTCCCAGGCTAACGAGCTACATCTGCCTGAAGCAAACTGGTTTTCAGGCGCCAGTCACGCCCTCGCCTCTTCTCCTGTTATTAGAAGCAGTTCAACTGGGCTCGGGGAGCCACTCGCGCATGCCAGAAGCTCGACTTGGTTGTCAGAGGCAATTTGAGACGCGCGCCATATGGGAGCATTTTTTAAAGAGTGGGAGCTTATCCGCACTGCCACCCTCGGCTATGACAACCTTTGGAACCACACAGCTACCTTGCTTGAGATCTATGATAATTTCTACTGAACATGAAGATGAACATAAAACACTTCTCGCCGCTCAACACAGTTCAGTTTACACAGAGGAGACGTTTCCAATTACACTGCTTCATGAGAGCATCGCCGAAATGCCGGATATCTCGATCTCGCCAGAGATGGTGCAGTATTTACTTGAATGACTCGATGTACACTCAGCACCTTGCCGGATGGAATACATCAAATGCTTTTAGATGTATTATCGGGTGTCATACGCTAATCACTGGCGCTAATTTTTATTTTATCCCCGAGTTGTGGTGGGTTGCCACAAGATTGGAAGTACAGCATTGCAAAAACCGATGTATAAGGGCGGTGAAACCAGTGATCCGGCTAGCTACTGATCGGTTACCCTCACTTCGGTAGTTTGACAGACTCTGGAACGAGTGCTGAAAACAGATAGAAGGTTTACAAGGCTATACTTGAATGCCACTGTTGCATAGGGTTCGTACAACGATAGATAGAAGGTTTCTTTTTACAACCAGTCAGCTAACATCTGCTCAGCATGGTTTTACGCAAAGGCGATCGTGCGCATCTAATCTCATCACACTCGCTTTTTGCTTTGTAACGACGATTGAATCGTTCTTGCATCGCAGTGTTCCTGGTGATAGTTTTCGTGCAACTTGGTATATTGCATCAAATGGCAAACGTAACTTTCTGTTCATTAAAGCTTCAGCCGGAGAACAGTTATTTGGAACGTTTGGGTTTGGAGTGGATCTGTAAATAATCGGGTTTGTTTTTATTATTTCTGTTTTCCGTTAAGATCATGTTGAGGAATTATTATTATTTTCCTCAAAACCTCATTATAACATTTAAAACCCTTTGAATTTATGGTTCTAGATTCTGATTGGTCCAATTGTTGGCCATAATGTGTTTCGCTTGATTCAGTGTATAAATACACACAAGCCGCAGCCTAATGGCTTTTTGGTCAGAGACAGTAAAGCCTTTGTTCTTGCTACGCAAAGTGTTGGGTTTAGTTAGTCAATTGTGACTAATAGCATAAAGGTTTTTCAGTGTTAAACATTTGGGTAATTATTTCTTGGGTTCTACTCTGGTAGTATACAACAGATCCCGAGTAGCATGTGAGATTATAGTTATGTCAGAGGCGGTATCCAATTGCAGGCGTACTGGCGTTTCATTTATACATACGGTGATAAATCGTCGGCGAGATTCGAAATCAACTTTAAAGATCTGGACTGAGGACGCTTTGAAAATTGTAGACTTTTGTAAAGTCTGTTTTCGTGGATGACGAATCTTCTTATCTTCATTACTGTTCGGCGGGCAGAATCCTTTCTTGTGACTTCTGCGATTGCATGTCTGGAATTGGTGCTTTTTAAATGAACAAAAACCGTTTGAAATGCCATTCACCACACGACCAACATGGTCGCAGCTTTTTTGAATGTGTGACTGAGGTTTTTTTCACTTTCTGGACCAAAGTTGATGACTGAGCTGATTGCTGCACCATCGCAGTATCGTGCTTAAGATTTAGCAGATGTTGACATTCAATGGTTAGATCTTGAATAGTCATATTTGGATTTTTGTCCAATTTGGACAGCAACCGCATAAGAATGTCTGAATCATTGTGAGAGAAGAGACCAGCAACAAATATGATGCATTTGAACTGATCTTCGGTCAGTGATTTCAACTGGAACCTTTCACATTCGGTTGACGATTCCTGC
>JACCGJ010004214.1:0-14969 GCA_013407085.1 Atriophallophorus winterbourni
AATGGTAGTGAGACTCCAGCCTGTTTCAGCATGCAGCTCACTACCGGTGGCCAATCAATTTAGCACGGTGTTAGCCACACAGCACAGAAGTACTGCATGATTGAGGATCCGTGCAATACGACGAACGGAATACGACGAAACTGGTAGAGATTACCACAAGCCTCAGAAGTTGTATAGAGTTTCTCCATCACTGATCGGTACTTGATGCTATACACCGCTGGCGACAAAAAGGACTGTCACTGTTACCCAATGCGAGATTTTATGCTGTATTACTGTAAAGGCGCGAATCTTGGACCTTACGTAGAGAGCACATTCGGCGTCTCCAACAGCCATTTTGAAGTTACCTGTTACCATCGCGTACGCAACGATGCTCTCCGAAACAAGCTTTTCGGTAATAATGTCGCTAATATCGAGAACCAGGTCAACCTGAACAGGATACGCTGGTTAGGTCACCTTTTACGAATACTGGACCACCGACTTCCGAAACGGATTCTTCTTATGACGTCACATCCTGATTGGCGTAGATCTGGTGGTGGCCAAACCGTCACATGGCATAGACAGCACCCTTACTGGTAGCCTTTCCAAAGTCGGCGCAGCTCGTCTTTAGCATTGGGGTTCCCACGATCAGATATCCTAGTGACTTGTTACGCTTCCGGATATGTCATGAAAGCCCGTTCAGTGGCGTTTCTGCACTAAACCTTTTCTTGGAATGTTTGTTTGATCTCGTATGCTGGAGCAACGAAGAAGGTTTGTTTTAATGCATAGTTATGAAAGTTGAGAGGACGCTGTCGCGCTGGTATCGCTCTACTTTTTATCGGAATGCGTCTTCCATTCGAGGTGTAGGTACCTCCCAGGTGTGTCTGTGGCTCTTCTTCTACAGGCTTGGTAGCTTTTTGATCCCACTCTTCCCTATCTTTTTTGCTTGGATTGCAAGTAAGCACACAGTACTTGATAATGTTGTTCGTGAAAGTTACGTCATGTCGGCGATCGTGTCGGTCTGATTACACTGGATGAATCAAGAATGCAACGATATTGCGAATCATGTCTTGTAGCATTACAACCGTTTCCTTCCTTGTGTGAACTCATCTCTATTTGCTTACTTCAGATTCAATCATATTTGTGATGTTCAGTGTTTCTTATATTCTCATGAAGTCTAATGTTCAATCATATATCTCGTACGGTGTCTTTATTTTCAGATGAATTCACACCTGCTCACACGTCAAATCGAAAAAGCCTTGCAAACCGGGAAAATATTGCTTGTTTCGAATAGTTTGAAAAAAGAACTCTCTTTCGCAGACTCCCAAGTCATTTGTCACGCATTGTGCGCGCTGTGAATACCTCTTGTAAATATATACTATACAAATAAAGTTGGATTTTGTATGATTGTAATATTCCGGGGCCGGAATGGTATGGTATGAAAGCACAAGTATGATCCAGGCAAAGTGCCGCACAGTCAGAGACTGCACGTGATCTAAGATACTGTCAGGTTGCGTAGGCTTTGACAGATATGATGAAGAAAAAAGAACAGGAAATGGTAGTGAGACTCCCTCCTGTTTCAGCATGCAGCTCACTACATCTTCAATGGGACTGTTCGTGCGACGATCGGCTTCGGTACTCTTCCATCGTTGTTCCTTGCGGCCCACAAGCTCAAACTGGGACAAAATGTAACGCAGGGGTTTATGATATCATCGAAGAATGCTAATTAATGGGTCATGGCTGATACAGAAAATACTGCCCTTCTTCATCGCCGAAAAGACTGAGTCATGGGGTTTGCGAATAATTGCTTCAGATCAGTTCGAGTTACAACCTGTCCCGAAACAGAAACAAGTACAGAGCATCGGCAGCTATAAAACAAAGTCGTGGTTGGTCAAATATGGTGAGGGTATTTAAGGCGTGAAATCGCCTGGGAAAGACGATCAAAGTGACAAGTGAAACGGATAAGCTGAGGACTTTGTTGAGATTACACGAGTTGCCTTCAAAGGCTAGTGATTGTTCTTGGTCGTTTGATCAATAGACACTTGAACAATTCGGCGTTTTCTCGGATTGTGAGAATCTGGGATGGTTAGCGGTTGACGCCATGTTCTGAGGGTCTGAATCGTAAATCAGCACATAACGGATGTGAAATAACGAAAGCAGGCGGACGTCCTCATGTTGGATCCACAACCACGGAAAGCCGTATTGTTTTGCGCACTCAGCACTCTTTGATACGAAACAATAAATCTTGATCTGATTTGCACACATGCTTTGTAATCTGGTCCCCGTGACATGTTACCTAGGCAACGAAACTACGGAGTCCATTCATTATCACGTACTAATTTCATGGCAAGCATTAACGAATTTGGGACGCGCTGGATTGTTACTAACATCAACTCATTCTTTTCAGTTTTAATCAACTTTGTGAATATTTCGATGGGTCTCTACTCACAAGTAGTCAAAATTAACAATTCTTTCACACTTGCCGTCGACGGATCGACCTTACTTACCATTAGTTAAACGCGCCTCTTGATGACCCCGTCAAGATCACACATGGATAGAGATATGTCAGTAAAAAGTATATTTCTTTAAAAATATAGTAATACTACAACATTAGATAGAATGTTTTAGGTTGAATGGATATTAAGCAAAAATAATTGTTTTATCTAAAAGCATTATACAAACACATTTTAATGTATAACTTGCCGCACATCTCCACTTTCTTACAGTGCAATTGCAAATCACGCAAGACCTCTTCATAATGCTCGAAGTTTCGTAAAATAGTGCCACCCGCTTCTTGAATATCCTGATCTCGATAACACCATACGAACATTTGGTAGCCTTTCTGAACGTGAAACCAATAGTACATGTTAATAAACTTTTGAAAAATCTTTCCGATTAATTTCCTTTTACTGAACACTAGCTTTTAACTCTAAAACATAATTATATTTTAGATGCTACTTATGAGTAGCCTACGATATTAATTTAATATTTCGACGGATTTGAAGTTTGTTACAGTTTAATCGCCCGCGTAATTTGATTTAACTGCCTCGAAAATGGTGCACTGATGCAATTAAGCTAATGTTTGTCTACTAGCAAAGATTTTGGTTGTGATTATTTTTCTCACCAACTGTATCACGAGCAGTTCATTTTCACCCTATTGCGACACGTCCCCTTGCACAGGCTGCGTCATGTCTACAAAACGGAGAGTTGAAATCAGGAATTCGACCACTGGGCAGACAAAGACGTTAGCTAAAGGGATATAAGGAAACCTCTCAGCATTGACCCTGCTAGTTGGGAACAATTTGCTCTTAACCGCTCACTGTAGAGGCACATTTTGAAGTGTCATGTCGAAGCTGGTGAAGAGAGGAAATACAGCTCTTTTCTGCGGAACACAGATCACGCCGCCGGCGTGCAACTGACGCCGATCGACATATCGGTATAAGCGATGTGAGAATAATTGTCACTACCGAATAGGACCATTTAGTCATTGTAAAGGCTGCTGAGCATGAAACCTTCATGCCCTCGTGATGTACATCGATGGTCGATATCTAACGAATGAGGCCAAAACAATTTTCATCATGATTTACTTGCAGATCAAGGTTTTATAAATTGTTTTATATTTAGCAATCGATTGGAATATGTTTGGGACCGATCGTGAATTCATAATGCAAAGAAATTTGAGTGCAATCGGTTAGAGCAGGTTTTGTGTAACTTTTCACTTCTGACACAAGTTATCGGTTCCGGTATGTAGCGTATAGAGGAAAAAGTAATATGGAAATGTAATTGGGATCACGTACCGTATTCAAGCGCGCGCCAAGTCAGACAAACAATTGTACCCGCACTTACCAGGAACATAGAACATACCTCACTCAATAAACAGGAAATCAAAGCATTAAACAAACTGAAACGAGACCAAAACATCGTTATACTTCCCGCTGACAAAGGAAGAATGACCGTCGTAATGAACAAGGCAGAATACATCGAGAAAGCTGAACAACTACTCCGTGACACAACAACATACAGACGGATAAACGAAGACCTAACAAAACGAGTTGAAAAGAAAATCAACACAACCTTGCAGAAATTGAAGTTCATGGGACAACTGAATGGAGTAGAAGAAACGAAAATGAAGCCGCAAGACTCCACTATACCCAGATTCTACGGATTACCAAAAATACACAAAGAAAATATTCCATTGCGCCCAATAGTTTCTTTGCCAGGGGGACCAACGTACAAGTTATCTAAAGAGCTGCGGAGAAAATTGTTATACCTAGTAGCAGATTCGGAACATTCGGTCAACTCTGCCGAACAATTTTTGCGGAAATTGAACGTGAAGATCGAAGAGGACGAACTAATGGTTTCTTTCGACGTAACGGCACTATTCACGTCAATCGACAGAACACTCGCCAAGCAAACTATATCATCGTTACTCAATGAAAAAGGAACGGAACAGAATGGAAATCGATTGACACACGAAAGTTTAATGGAACTGATCGAGCTGTGTCTTCAAACGCACTTCAAGTTTAATGGAAAGATATATGAACAAATCCGAGGAACGCCGATTTCCAACTTAGTTGCTGAGGCAGTTATGCAACGTTTGGAACGTATTGCCCTGCCAATAATCCGACCAAAATTATGGATCCGCTACGTGGACGACACCTTCGTGATTATGAAAAGGACAGAACTGGATGAATCACATCGACTGCTCAATTGTGTATTTACTGGAATCCAATTTACAAAGGAAACTGAAGTTGATGGCTGTTTACCATTTCTGGATGTTCAAGTGAAGCGGACAAGTGATGGAACGTTAGAGACCTGCGTCTACCGGAAAACGACACACACGGATCTAATACTGAACTTTCACAGCAAGCACCCGAATACTCACAAACGCAGTTGCGTCAGAACCCTATTCAAAAGAGCGGCAACCCACTGCAGTACAGATGAACTGAGAAGAAAAGAAGAAGAATATCTGTTCAAAGTGTTCCAGAAAAATGGATATCCAAGAAGCTTCATACTACGCAACAGGTTCAACCGCCCACAACAAAGAACCCCAGAAGAAAACAGAAGCAGACGCACTCTGCCCTATATCCACCATATCTCCGAAATCGCAGCTCGGGTACTTCGGCCACTTGGAATCGACATCGCGCATAAACCAGCATCAACACTTCGCAACCACTTCAACAACACGAAAGACAAAGTGACAAAAGAAGAACAGTCGAATATCGTCTACAAGATTTCATGCAGAGACTGTGAAAAGAACTACGTTGGACAAACGGGTAGCAAACTCAGCACAAGACTACACGAACACCAGTTGGCCGTACGCAGACATGACCGGAATTCATTGATTTCAATACATGATGATCAATTTGGGCATCAGTTCGACTGGGACCGCACAAGAATATTAGCCAGAGGAAACGACCGACGAACGCGAGAATTCCTGGAAGCGTGGCACTCAACAACAAATTCAATTAACCAGCATCTCCAACTGGCTGCAACATATGGACGAATGAGAAACCGCTCACAGAGAAGGCATAACATGAACTCGACCAATCCGCGGGAGTGACCGTGAACGGACAGGTAAACGGTATAATAACCAACGAATTCCAACTACAAGACGCTTCGAAAGAAGTTTTTCTGATGATGTCATCTAGCCTGATGACGAAACGTCCAAGAACAACTACGCAAGCTCGGCGAACACAAGGTGAACACCATCCACATCCTGAGCTACGAATATTTTCCTCTGTTGCTGAATCCTAAGCTTCTCTACAAGATACTAAATGAACGATCAAAAATCAAACCAGGTGTATTCTGTGTACTAACACGAAAACATTCAAAGTCTTTAAGCATTCCACATGGATAAGAATTTGTTTCACTTGGAACATTTAGCTGGAAGAAATCACACGCTTGGAATCTGTTGCGGTTTCCGCTTCTAAACTCGATGATTATATGATGAACCATGCGGTATGTGACTGTCCCTATTGATTTTTGAGAGGTTTTATATTTTTACTCCATATACCTGTCATCCTATGGTAATTGTTAAAGCTTACTGCTTTTTGTGCCATAACATTTTCTGAGTTTTGATATGTCTAAAGCTTTTGATCGTGTTAACCGCAGCATACTGCTAAGGAAATTGATGCAGCCCGTGATGAGTGGCAGATTATTGGCCTGCATACAGGTCTACTTGACTGGTAGAATCATCAGGGTTAAAGTTGATGGGGCACTATCCAGCCCAGTAAAAGTTACGATGGCGTATCTCAAGGCTCCGTATTAGGGTCAATATTCTTCCTGGTGTATGCGAACGATTTACCTGAAATCATTTTTTTAGCGAATGACATCAAAGTTTGGACTAGCGTGCGCACCATAGAAGATTGCCAACTTCTACAGAAAGATCTCAAGATTCAAAATCAATGGGGAACAAAGCAAATATCTGTACAATATTATAGGCTATACGTATCAACATTAAACAAATCGTAGTTTAATTAGGGTTTAATGTTTGCTTCCATGTGATTCAAAGAAGGAGCAAAAGTCATTTTAATTGTGACATGGCGAGAGACATTTTCGATTGAAAATATATGTTCGGGTAATTTGTTTTCCAGGTGTGTGTGTATGAAGATACCACTAAGGGATTTCAGTAAGCTGGGGCCAACAAATTATTTTGTTCCACAAACACTGCACATTAGTGTATACACAATTAATACTGGTTTTGGTATGTAACGATAATGTATGGATAGCATCTATTGGTCCGTCAGCTGTAGGTCCGACGGTTTCCGAACCCATCATTGTACAAAGATTGGACCGTTGTCTAGGTCGTGTATCTGTTTATTCACAAAGTGTCTCGCTGGATTCCTGCAAGTTGGTACAGATTACACTGAAATATTTTGCGAACATTTGCACTGTGACCTTCGAATTTGAATCCGATGGTTACAGATGAGCGGATGGCTTTGTCTTCGTTATCATTTTAATGTTAGAGGAGTTTCGGTCAGACATGACATTGACAGTCAGTTTTATAAGGGTGGAGTCTTAATGAGGAGAGCGCTCTGCAAGATACTCCGGTAGATATATAACAGTCGAGCGTTCGCGCGGAGTGATCTGCGGAGATTTATATTTTGTCTGGTTGGCATTACAGACTATATTTTTCAATTTTTCGTTAGTTGTACCGGTAAACTAGGAGTTCTGATCTGTAACTAAAGCTTCAAATGATGGCTTTAATGTTTGTATACTGAGCTCTAAGCTCAACATGCGATCATCCAGGTTGTATCGCTGGACACTTGTTGAAGCAGGCAAACCCTCGTTTGGTTCTCTTCGACAATTTTTACAGACGTGGCATATACACCAGGAATGTTTTCATCATTTAGGATCGATATCGCCTCCGCGGTCAATTATTTGTCACATTTTGCGTGACACGTGTTTGAGCAGTTGACCGTAAGACTAACCATTTTCTCACAGACGACACGGCTCGCGAGCAGTAGATTGTTTCAATGTATTGTGTTGCTCACATCCCCTGCACTTACACACCACTACTGGTTTCTGGCTGTTTGCCGTCATCAGGTGGAGACAGTAAGATCAGGTTCAGTGAACCTTGAAGCAGTGGTAACGTTGAAAACAAAGTTAAACTTGTATGCCACTGTTGTATAGTGTTCTTACAAAGATATGGTACTGTGTAGATTTGGCGTGAAGTGACGATGTTTATGTATATTTTGTCACCAGGTTTAGCTGCGAGTTGTCAGTCTCCCTTTACGAATTTTGGTATGAAATTGACTGCACTTTGTGTATTCCTCCGGTAGTCGAGACACCGCAAATCCATCTACCGGAAAAGATCACAGAAATTGTCACTCCTAAAGAGAATTTTCGGTAGGTTCTCAAAACAGACAATTCCTTGCATTATAAATACGTACATCAGACCCACGATGGAATGTATAGTTCAAGCGTGGTCGCCATGGCTTAGAAAGATTATGCAAATTCGCAAACACTATATCATCGAGCTAATAAACGTTTCGTCAAATTCAGCCAGTAACCATACAATGTGCGAATCACAACCGTATACTTATTCGATTATCCACGACGTCATCTCCGAGGGGATTTGATTTTCACTCACAATATTTTGACTACTGAAATTCACCCTTTGCAATGTTTCTTTAATGTATAGGGCTTCCACAAGACTGACTCTGACTGTCCCTCACTCTCGACTCAACCCGTAAACATTTATTGATGCGCGAGTTTGTTTTACGTGGAACAATCTACCCGATTATGATTTAGACCCCTTAAATCATAATGCAAAGAAATTTGAGTGCAATCGGTTGGAGCAGGTTTTGGGTAACGTTTCAATTGTGATACAGAATCTTCGTCAGACCAAGGGTGATAGTCAGGACAGTGAACATGATTAAGTAGCAGTCAACCCACCACCACTTATTTGACCTGACCGCTAAACAGCCTATAGTACGCCTACGCTGTGTCACGTCTCGAAGGCACGACCAGGATCAATGGTCGATTTTCCTACTAGAGTGTATCCACGTCAATATAATACAAGTGAACACGGTCAAGGTCAGTTGACACAGCGGCCCACATGCGTAAAAGTACATCACTAACGGGGCTAAGGTTAAGCTATTTTTGAAGAAAAACAAAATTCTAATTAACTAGTAGGTATAAGGTGAATAACAACTATCTACCTTCGCATCAGTGCCGAGCACCAGCTTGTGGAGATTTCTACCCCATCCACCTTATTGACCACCAGTCGACCTGCCTTGACAGTTTCGACCGCCTTCGCATGCAGGCGTTCGCTATACGGTTTAATACCGCGTCTCAATATTGCCACATTGTCTAAAACGTGCTCCGCCAAGGCGGAGTCAATGGATCGATATTCCCTCGCATCCCGGGGTGTCTCCATACACGATTTCGGTGTTCTTCGATTCTAGTATGAAGTTCCCTTGAAATCTGCCGTATGTAAACACCCGAACATTCCTTACAGTTGATTCTGTAGATGCTGTTCGCGACGCTAGATAGAGGTGTCTTATCCTTGAGGTGGCCGCTTGGTTCAGGATTCTACGTATCGCTTCAGATGTGCCTTTTAAATACGGCATACAAACTGTATTTCACCCATTTTTCTCCGGGTTTTTTTACCTTCATCAAATGACGTCTTACGAAACCTTTTCGATAACCGTGGTCTATGAGCCTTTGCTCGCTTAACGGTGCGCCTGTTTTCGGTCTCTTTCGTCGCTGCGCAGGTGTCAGAAGTGATACGTTACCTAAAACCTACTCTAACCGATTGTACTCAAAATTCTTTGCGTGTTTAAGAAAATTGTGAGACCTTTTTGGCCCTTAACCCGTGAATCGAAGGAAACTATACATCCTGACCCAATGAATCTACATTTGTCACCCCACTTTTCAAACGAAAACAATTTCTGCACTTTCGATTTTTACTTAATTCTTGAACTGTTCACTAATCAGGCAAATTGCGTTTTTGCTTGTTATATTTTTCGTAGTTCCCATATTCTACTGCGGTTTTCTTTAAATATATTTGCATTTTAGAGCATTCGAATTTAATTGAGTTGCACTGAGCCAATTAAGTTGCGTATTTGAAGAAAATTCACACTGTCCACAGCCATTTATCACGTGATATGTTACAGTGTAAAATCGATAAAGAACAACCCACGAAGGTCAAAAGATCAGAAAGAGGAAACACAATCGAAATGAATAAAGCACTTCAAACCTGCACAAAATAGTAAAAAATGCGTCCTCAAGGCTGATTGGCTATCTCGGTATCACTATGTTACAGGAAACGTTTTTCGAATATAACATGATCATCACTCCAGGCTGAATTCGGTGGACTGGAAGAGCTTTCATCCACCAGGTCTCCTGCCGCAGCAGCCGTTGCACGTGCGGCGGTAACAGGAGCTCGCTTCTTGAATATGTTCCGAAATATTTTGCGCGCTTTCCCAGTGGGCGTGGGTCCACCAGAATGGGGTAAAAAGATGGTGACGAATGCACCAATCAATGAAAGACTGGAAAATAAGATGATTGCCCCGAGAACCGAGACACGTTGAAGAAATATTTGGCCGATTAACGGGGCGCTAAGCACACCGAGACGGTAGAATGTGCACATCAAGCCGAAGGTTAAACTTCTGATTTGTGGGCTATAAAGTCCGGTGATGTAGATGGAAGTCGCATTGCCTCCGGCGGCAGCGATTGCGCGTGTGGCGAAAAAGACAATCCGCATAATGCTGGGTGGAATGCAAAAAGCCTGGAGGCGAGGGAGAGAAAATTATGTATTTTGGAAAGCCACTATTGACAGCATGTGGATTTTTACGAAAATTGTTTCACGTGGAAACTTTCTGGTTTGGCATAAAGCATTAACTAATGGATAGGTGGATGCATATGATTAGAATAGATATATAATTGGATGAATGAATGAATGGATGGATGGATGGATGGATGGTTGGATGGATGGATGGATGGATGGATGGATGGATGGATGGATGGATGGATGGATGGATGGATGGATGGATGGATGGATGGATGGATGGATGGATGGATGGATGGATGGATGGATGGATGGATGGATGGCTGGATGGATGGATGGATGGATGGATGGTGGATGGATGGATGGATGGATGGATGGATGGATGGATTGGATGGATGGATGGATGGATGGATGGATGGATGGATGGATGGATGGATGGATGGATGGATGGATGGATGGATGGATGGATGGATGGATGGATGGATGGATGGATGGATGGATGGATGGATGGATGGATGGATGGATGGATGGATGGATGGATGGATGGATGGATGGATGGATGGATGGAGGGAGGGATGGAGGATGATGGATGGATGGATGGATGGAGGGATAGATGGATGGGGATGGATGGATGGATGGATGGATGGATGGATGGATGGATGGATGGATGGATGGATGGATGGATGGATGGATGGATGGATGGATGGATGGATGGATGGATGGATGGATGGATGGAGGATGGATGGATGGATGGATGGATGGATGGATGGATGGATGGATGGATGGATGGATGGATGGATGGATGGATGGATGGACTTTCCTTACCTCGACAAAGAGTAAAATGGCTGTGAGCAGGAAACAAACGTGTATTGTCCATTTTCGACCAATAAGCGTGATCAGACCAAGAGCGATGGGAAAACTCATGAAACTACCGATTGCGGAGGAGAGCAAGGAGAAATATCCCTCTCTGAGCAGCGGGATGCAACATCCTGAGTTTGCGGTATTTGCGTCTTCCGAATCCATGGCTGGTTGTATCATTCCTTGAGATAGAGACTGTGAAAATGAAACGAAACAAAATAACCCAAAGATATGCGATCCGTTTCAAAATCCTCGAACATTTTATTTTGGGTACGTGTGTTTATATGAATATCAACTGTTTTTAAATATACACTTGATTACATCGATATAGTTGGCACCAAGATGGCTGAACACCATTTGAGAATCGAAACGAACGACTTCAGGCGGTATTCCACAGACAGACCCTCAATTTGTTAAGACCAACTACAGTGATAATCGTGCAAAATTATGGTTACTATCACAAAAAGATACTTAACAACAATTATTCAACTAGCCTTGCTTTGGCAAAAATGGTAACAGAAATTTCTAGATTCCTATCAGTCAAGAGTTTGAGGTTGACTCAGTCAGAGTAAGGAGAAAAGTCAAGATATAAAACTTCTAGCGTGATACCAACATTTTAGTGATTTGGTTTTGGGACCCAGGCAATTTTGGTTAAATGCATATTTGAGGATTGACGGCAGTTAGCTATATATGATTGAGTAAATTTAAAAAAACAGAATTATTCCTATAGCTGAGAACCAAAGATGTTTGGTTAACCTATGATGGATATCCGCTCTCAAAATTGGTAGATTTAGTGGCCGGGCTAGATACACAATAACATAGTCCATAATAAACTACAGCATTATTGGATGCTTTTAATCTATATAAACCGTCATCTTGTTGGCCTTGCTAGGCTGATTGCTTTTTCTGCCATAACATTTCCGAATTCTGACTTCTCAAGGCGGATGAGGCAGCCAA
The DNA here is from genome assembly GCA_013407085.1 of Atriophallophorus winterbourni. NCBI lineage: Eukaryota > Metazoa > Platyhelminthes > Trematoda > Plagiorchiida > Microphallidae > Atriophallophorus > Atriophallophorus winterbourni. The sequence continues at coordinate 12,029 of JACCGJ010004214.1, forward strand.
TAGATGGAAAAGTGTAGCACCTTAATCAATTCAATATTGGTTTGCTTATGCCCACTTCAAGACTGAACTGTCGAAGATATTCGTATGCTGTACGTGTAAGTTTCACATGGAACACCCTCCCCTCCACTGTTACACACTCAGCCAACCTGGATATTTTTAAAGCTAATTTGGACAATCACTTGAGAGACAACCCAAACTTTGATACGATTTACGCTACATGAGTTTTCCTGTTCTTCTTCTTTATTGTATATACCTCATAACTCCACCCTGAGGTTATTGTTAAGCTAAATGCTTTTTAGACCATTACAACTTTGAATAACTTTGAATAAATCATTTTCGCTTTACCAGATAAGCATTATTAGCAAAAAAACAAGCCGTGGGGTTTAAAAGCAGGCAATGAGCGCACAACAAAACTGTGGTGTATAAGTGCGGGGGATGTTAGCCACACATTACTTTGGACAACATTACTGGATTCTGCCCAAAATCGATTATTTGCGTTTCGTGCTACTAATGAGTAACGTGTATCAAAATATATTCTCCGTTAAGCAAACAATATAATCAAGCTTGACGCCTAATTTTTCGCTTTCAAATATTCAAACACTATTCCAATATTATTAGTGATTATTCCCATTGTTTTCTGATGAGTAAAAACTAATTATGTGCTTGCATGGCTCGAGAATTCCTGTACGCTGAACCTGTTAGCAGTTTGTGCATATCACGTGCTTATCTTTCATGTATTATAAAATGAAGGATGCAAGTTCGATTTAACAGTTAGATTCACTCCACGCTTAAATCGTAAACAATTCAAACACTGCGCATGAATCGCTTGTGACTTGCACATGTGACGCCATCTTGGCAATATTATCCCACATCCATGAGCACACGCAGCTTCACCGTAATAATTGCGCTCCCAAGAAAATGGCGCCGGCTATCATTATGCGAACTTGCGACATAGAACGATAAAGAAAGTCTGCGTGCCACTTTCTAAGCACACACTTGATTAGATGGAAAGGTAGATGACAATGATTCTTGCATTCGATAGTGTTGATTTGTTTGTATGCATGTATGTATGAAAACACAAGCCTGATACAGGCAAAGTGCCACACAGTCAGAGACTGCACGTGGGCGAAGATACTGTCTGGTTGCCGAGGCCTAGACAGATATGAGAGAGAAAATAGAAATAGTAGTGAGACTCCAGCATGTTTCAGCATGCATCCCACCACCGATGGCCAATCAATTTAGCATGGCGTTAGCTGCACAGCACATAAGTACTGTACTATTGCACATCCGTGCTTGAACAATAACACACATCTTTCTGAAAGTTAGCCCTTTGTGAATTGTTGTATAAACGATCTATCCCAGACAAAAAACCACGTATGAGCGGAATAAACCTTATACGAACTTTAGATACGCCAAAACCATTTGCTAGAAATGGAAAAATATTATCTGATGCAGTGCCATTGTATCTTGCGACCAGGTTTTTGGAAACGGTCTTTTAACAGAGCGAAAATGTATTTCTACTGCCATGGTTTGAATACCTAATTTCATCATTGGACACTCTTGTGTTCAGCACATCGACCCTCAGAAAACCTATTTAAAATTATACCAAGTTATCACAAGTTATACCGAGGTAGAAGCAACGTTCAATATCAAACGAAGAAATCAATAAAGTCATGTGAATGCTGTCCATATGCAGACACATCAGGCAAAATCAAGGACTTGGACCAACTACTGTTGTGACACTTGCATTTATCGAACTCGGATCGTACTACATCCAGAATTTGGATCGTTGTGTCAGCATTCTAAGACATACCGAATAAAGCGCTCGGCTATGCTCACACACACCTTAAGATGTATGAAAATGAACGCAAGAAGATATTTGATAAGCTGCTTACAACACCACAGATTAGGAGTACATGTACTGTATGTTTCATTCAATTTTAGGTTCTGTCGATCGATCGAATAATGTCTATCGCGGGAGGATCGTTCCTCCCGAAATGTTGCGAACCCTCGTGAGATTGTGATGCACATTCAGGGTCGACATAGACCGAAGGAGGAGGAGGAGGAAATGAAAAAATAATAGTATAAACCTAGTTAATCACACATACGGCACATGAGTGATGGCTTTTGCTTTATCAAGATCCAATTTTTCTCTCAATGTCACCATGCCCAAGAAGTCAATCAGACGTTAAGGTAGGGAGTTCTAAACATGGGTATATTCGCGTATCAATTTATCCAAACACTCTTGAAACAATTGTCTCAGTGAGTGCACCCTAGTAGTCACACGTGAGAATATTATCACGGTGTATTAGCCTTTGGGTAAACTCACATAGACCAAGACATCGTAAACTTTCTATGTACGGAACTTCACGAAAACCCATCACATTCAGACGCTGCTTTCTAATACATTTATCCATACATCCATTGTGACAAGGCGAACGAAACCTACTCTACTCGGTCTCCATCTAAAGACAGTAAGCAGCCCGAAACATGTTGGAAGAAACAGCAAGACAATCTTTACCACGTCTGTTTGTATGAAAACCCCAAACCACTTGAAATGAATTACGTTTGTTACATTCAATCGTACTTCAATCCAATTAACCACTTGTATTTTTGTGCCCACACAAATCGATCCATCTGTTCGATAATAAATGTTCTTACTGTTACATTTTATCGAGCCTTAAAAATATTCATGAAAGAACGACTGCAACAGTTACTCAGTCTATATATGGTTTTGTTTAGGATTAATCGGGTCTACATGAAATGGGGTGTTAGCATTACTCATTGCGAGAAATACTTTAAGAGTAGTATGATGTTGATATAAGTAGTATTGTGTCATCAATCAATCTCAATTGTTAATAGCAACCATCTGGCCCATAATCGTCGGTAAAACGTGAACGTCATCCAGGTAAATTCAGCTTGGTGTAAGTGTAAGTATATC
>JACCGJ010004215.1:0-16375 GCA_013407085.1 Atriophallophorus winterbourni
AGGCCCTTCACCACAACCTGTTTTGGCTGTTGCCTTCACAGGTGGAGACAATAATATTAGGTTCAGTGAGCCTTGAAACAGTGGATAAGTGGTAAACAAAGTTATACTTGAATGCCACTGTTGCATAGGTCCGAACTGGAGTTTACATGACACCCAGACTCTTAAATCTTTGTTTGCATTAGTCCAAGCGAGATCTTGAGTGCATAGCTGATACATGTGATGCAAACATTTGCAAAGCCATTTCGCAGGGTTAAATGTAAACTCGTTTGTCTGGGACCCACATCTATAAGATGCACAGATTCCACTGCAATACCATACAGTCATGAACATACCTAACACGTTTCCATATTTTAATAACATTTGCAAACTGTATCAAATTATATCCACTGTTTAAGGAAATTTGTATGCAACTGCAAGATTGCTTACGGACTAAATATTAGTCAATTGAAAACATCGCAAGAAGGGTAATGAGTATTCAAATGTTTCAGATCAGTAAAATGACTCTGAACAAGATGTTACCCTTGCTCGGATGCTGGGTGTGTTAAGGCGGATATTCGGATGTTTTTTTCCAGAGCTGTTTTTCTCTGATGATGAACACGTACATACACCCGCTTACTGATTACGCTTCACAAGCCTGGACTCCATGGCTTCAAAAAGACAATTCACTATTGGATCGCATATACCACAGAGCCTCAAAGTTTGTCATTGGGCTCGAAAACCTACCATTCGCTGACCGACTAAGTAAACTGAAGCTGACGACGCTTCCACAAAGGAGACTGCGAGCCGACCTCCTCCTCATTCAAAATCCTTAACAGTGTTTCCCACCCTTTGGATATACTATTTCACCGACGAACATCCAGCAACAACCGTGGTCACAACTGCAAGTTGGAAATACCCCACTTCAATCAGAATTGTCGCAGATATTTTTATTCTGTGCGTATTTGTTTCGCTTGGAATTCCCTGCCAGCTAATTTGGTAAGCTCAAACACTTTTTCTATATTTAAATTAAAACTAGACGATTTCCTGAGAGCCAATCCAAATTATGCCCCGAACTATTTATAGTATATCGTTACCAGAATTATTTTGATTTTGAAATTTTTCTACACACCTATACACATATACACTTGTACCTATAGTTCAACTGCATGGTTATTGTAAAGTAATTGCTTTTTCAGCCATAAAATCTTGAATCTTGAAATGAATCAACCGAGACTGCTTATTCGTTCGATAACCTTGATGCTTTTATCGATATGTAGGAAGTCGATTTCGAGAAAATGGAAATCAATATAGCTGATGTGTAGAGTAATTGAGGAACAAAGCCAAAAGTACAAAGTACCTTGATACATCAAATGGGACAAAAAGTGATGAGAACGCAGGTTCGTGGACATGTAAGGACTGAGCCTTCACGCGATCCGCATAATATTGTTATGTCAAGGTAATTTTGAATACATCCTGCAAACTGCAGGCAATTTTTGAAGCATTAAAATGTTTTGAAAGCAGAACTTGATAACACAGACCAACCAAATTTGTAAAAACAAACATCACGTTGCAATTTAATGGTTAAGAATATGCAAAGAAGTGATGGTTGACAGTTGATATTTGTAACCAACTGATTCCATGTGGTCGAATGCCACCGGACATTGCCAGTTTGTTCAAGGACCAGAATAGAGGAATAAACAAGGATGGTTAAAAATGGAAACATACAATAACAAGGGAGAAAGCAATACACTGTGAAGACAACCAAAGAGTTATATAAGGTCTAATTCCCAATCGAAGCAAGCATCGAAACTCAAAAAACAAGCTATAGCATCCAGTGAATTTTTCGGTCGAACATCATATTCCAAGTTTCTCCGTACTTTAAACAAACATTCAATGTTTTGGGGATTTATAAATGCCATCCATTATGAAATAACTGCTCAAAGCAATTTGGTTTCAAAGATTTAATGAGTTGGTTCATACACTCGGTTTATCCGGCTTCTATATTAGCTGATTGTTTCAAATGTGTCCGCCATCAAACTGGTAAATCTTACCTGCTCCAACGTGATGATAAATTTCGCTGTGTACATGTCGTTTAAATGAACTCATTCATGGGTGATACATTGTTCTGTTATCATGCCCATCATAACCGATTTCTGGTTGTTTGCCTTCATATGGCATTGAGAGTAAGATCAGTTTTAACGGGCCCTAAATGTGATTTTAGATGAATTAATTTTCACACATTTGTCTTTATTTCGAAGACGATTTAAGGTTCCAAGCTAATTAGATCGATATTTACCGGGTTGCGTTATGTATTAAAATGTGCCCTTGATTGAATATTTTGAAATTCTCCGCGAGTCTTTCGATTAATTCCTTTAGATTGGGTGAGAGATATCCGAACCTCTAGAACTGTTCGAATGCTGGACTTTAATCTATGGATTTCACTGTATAAAAGCAGCGTTCAAACTTTATTTTAACCACTTCGGCTCTGTCAAAATATAGTATTTTGATCAGTTCGCACTCAGACATACTCGGGACAAGGTTCCTCCTTTCTTTTTGTTTCTTTGCTAAGCTTTCCAATTCTTTTCACCTCGCATTTATATTTTGGACATCTTTTCTTACAACGCGCTTTTGTAAGCCTTCTTTTACCTGATTTATATCTTAAGATGTTTTATTTTTTGCTGCCATTATGTCTTAGAGAAAAGTAAAACCTATCTTGCAGACTGTAAATGGTAGCTTCGTTCTGGTGTGTTAGTGCAGAGGATGTGAGCACTATAGATCTGGTCAGTTCCATTTGACTTAGACACAGAGTGTGGATCAGTCATCCAAAGGTCGAGTGTGCCAATCTGATTAACTGTTGTATTCAAGTGTACCTTTGTTTACCACACGTACCCATTGTTTCAATGCTCAATGAAGCTAAATGAACGCATATCACACGCTCTAACAATGACACCACACCGCCTTCAATCAAACGGTATAGTTTCACCTTGCATTAAATCTATTTGACACGCTCCCTATCTAATCATGGGTTTGGTATTCTTGCGTGCACGGATGTGCAATCGTGCAGCATTTCTGTGCTGTGCGGCTAACATCGTGCTAAATTGATTGGCCACTAGGAGTGAGCTGCATGCTGAAACTCACTGAAATCTCACTACCATTTCTATTCCCTCCCTCATATCTGTCTAGCCCTGGGCAACATGACAGTTTCCTAGCCCGCGTGCAGACTCTGACTGTGCGACACCTTGCCTTGATAAAGGCTTGTGCTTTCAAACATAGGTATTCATGCAACCGACGAAATACATATAAACGAGTCCAGTTTTCAAGAAGCGATTTCTAAATTATCTTAATTTTGATACGAACACAATTGTCTTCGGAATATACGAGTCAGGTGTACCGTGCAAGTTGTAGCTAAAGTTAAATATCATAGTTCACACATATAACTTTCATGTCATACCAATCCCGATTCAACAGCAAGTTTTATATACAATTATCATTTTTATATCTAACGATTGTAATTGCAAATATGACGACACAACTGTGTCACTCTGCAAAACAAAAAGTAATCTTCATGAGCGAATGGACAGAACCAATCACACAATCAGCAAGATCTCCTGTGCACAGCCACTTGAGCGTACATTTAACCACGTTAAGAACTATGTTCGAACCCTTTTTCATAGTGGCATCCAAGAAACCTTCCTTCATCACACTTCGCGGCTCACTGAACCTAAACTTACTGTCTCCCCCTGATGACGGCAAACAGCCAGAAAACCGTAGTAGAGTGTAATTTCGGAGGATGTGAGAAACACATTTTTTTGGTCATACATAAGCGACTTGAGTGCTTGACCACGAGTCACAATGTGATTCTGTGTTTGAACATCGTGGTCCGTTGTACGAACCCTATGCAACAGTTGCATTCAAGTATAATCTCGTTTACCATTTATCCACTGTTTTAGGCTCACTGAACCTAATCTTACTGTATCCATCTGCTGACGGTAAACAGCCAGAAACCGGTAGTGGAGTGTAATTTTGGGGAATGTGAGCAACACATTACTTAGGATATTAAGGAGCTTCACGCACGAAAAGTTACCCTGATTAATAAATACCCAAGTAACTACTGTCAAGGTGTATTAAAACCAAGCATGTACATTATGGCTGACGTAAGATATTAGACTACTTGACAGCATTTGTCGTCGTGTGAACAAGTTCGAATCCTGATGGATAGTTTTCTTACAATGAACCACGATGTTCAGACTCAAAATACCTCGTGGTTCTTTGTAAAAACCTATACAACAGTGCCATACAAGTATTACTATGTTTACCACTTTACCACTGTTTCAAGGCTCACTGAAACTGATCTTACTCTCTCCACCTGACGACCGCAAACAGTCAAAAATCGGTAGTGGTGTTTAAGAGATTGGAATGTGAGCACCACAATATATTAGTCGTTTATAAGCGCCTTGAGCGCTTGACCAAGAAACACTTTGTGATTCTGTTTTAACATTGTGGTTCGTTGTACGAACCCTATGCAACAGTGACATTCAAGTATACACATGTTTACCACTTATCAATTGTCTCAAGGCTCACTAAACCTAATCTTACCTTCTCCACCTGATAACACCAAACAGCCAGAAACCGGTATTGGTATGTATGGGGTGGGGATGTGAGAACCACAATAGGTTGGACTCCTGTTACAATATTTCGCCCTCCCAATAGTGAATGTAACAGCGTATACTGCATAATTTTACCGAACGAACATTACGGAATGATCATCTGTTTTTATTCAAAATTATGCGCATTCTAAATCATCCTCTCAATCATTTACTAAAGCCCAACAGACTTACTCGAACACGTAAACATTCAAATGCTTAAAGCATTCCGCATTCTCGGTTGGTTATCCATCGTAATTTTTCTCAGTCAGAATTTGTTGCACGGCGAAATAATACGCTTGGAATCAGTTGAGGATTTTGTTTGAAAGCTCAATGAATACATGATTAATCATGCGGTATGTGACTGTCCTTATTAATTCTTGAAAGAGTTTACAATTTCACTTTATATACCTCGTTGTCTTGTGGTTTTTGTTAATATAATTACTTTCAGAACCATGAAACTTTCGGAGTTCTGAGCGAGTGAAGGTTCCCTAATAATATGTAATAAATTTCTTAATGCAAACTTTTGTGTATTTCAAAATAATGTACATAAAACACTCCTAACAGCTTATTGTAACACAATACAATAAAATTATTTTGGAAAAATTGTATACACATTTTCAATATTGCGATCACCTATCGCCCCTTAGCAAATAATCACTTATATCAACAACGCAAACATTTCATTATGCCCAGAATGAAAAACAATCTCCTTGAATCTCACAAATAACATTTCCATCTAATTATTTAAGAACGAGATTTCGGATAGCGAATCACAGAGCTGGCAACCACATTAACGACATATTCTCGTTTACATATTCGCAAGAAATGTAACATCTTTTGCGTCTGTTCTGAATTCAGACCAGTTTCGTATTCGTATTATTTTTAACCACAGATGTTAACAATCAAAACAACTAATCTCGTGAAATATAATTGGGGGTTTTCAAATTTCGCGGGTCGTGGTTGCTTGTTCAGCTGTTACGTTAAAACAAAATCAGAATTGAAACAAAACGGGCATATCAAATATATTCGATTCGGAAGGTAACCAACGTAGTATAATTATTTGGAAATTGCTTGATTTCGTTATACATTGTGCGCGAATTATGAACAAGTTTCTCGCATGCATAATGCATTTGAACACTTGTGACTAATTTCACATCACTGGCTTTTGTAGACTGAGCAATCCTAATGGCCCTCTGAGTACATATTTCAACTTTGTTATTATACAGCAATGTATTAGTGAATATGTAATGAAGTCAAAAATGACTGCATATCTTCAAGGAGTTTGTGAATAAGTTATTCAACATTCAACAGTTATGGTTGAAAGAGCCTTTAAATTTACAAAATCTACGGGGTCAAAATATTGCTATATATATATATATATATATATATATAATATTATGGTGCTTGGTGCGGTCGCAAATTAATGCGTATAGTTAAAAAATTGTGAGTCATTGAATACCACAAAACACTCACGTGAGTCACGACATACACGCAGCCACTCAGCGACACTGCAAATTCCCCAATCCCGTATCAGCTGTCGCCGATAATTTTATTGTGTACGTGTCTGTTTCCTTTGGAATTGCCTCCCCGAAACTCTTGTCATCTCTCTTAGCGTCGAAACGTTCATTCGAAATTTGGATACTTATTTGTTGCATAACGATTTAACGAGACCTGCGTATTGACTCATGGTAACTATACAACTGGAGTATACTTGACATTACATGTTTATTTTATACCTTTTTCCTGAACGAATATTTACTATGATATGGTAATTTTGAAGCTATGTGCTTTTTATGACCATAAATTCTTGAATCTTGAATCTTGAATAAAAAGAGCTTCGGCAGTTCCGTTCTAAGTGTTGTATTTCTCGCATGCAGTCATGAACTCAGGTGTTGCTTGAAGATCAAAGATGCGATAAGCTATCCAGGTGAGGGGGAATACTAGTAAGGACTTTATATACATATCTATATTGATTATATTTGGGACGATAAAAAATGTTAGAAATTCCTAAATCGGATATTCTAAAGCGGAGAAAGCTTACCAAAAAGTAACGGAAAACGGTGTATATAGAGTAGACGCCATGAACGCACGTGAAATAATAATTAAAATCGCATAACGCACAGAAACCTTGAAACAATCCATCCATATGGTTTCTTCCGAGAAGCAGTTCTAGGTGAAATAGCTTACAACCATGAAAACCACGGGTGTCGTTAAGGCTTCGATTGCTTGAATGTTCAAATGAGGTTCTCGGCTTTTATTATAATTTCACGAAATTGATATTTATGAGATATTTTCAAGGTCGTTCAGAGGGGCTTTCGTTTGTCTCGCTGTGTAACGTCATGGATGTCACTCGTTGAAGATGGATCCTGATAAGTCGAGTTCTTGTAACATGCAAACAAAGTTCTTCGCACGATGATAAAGCTTGTGCATGGGTTCAACACACTTTCGCAGACATGGTACCCATGCTTGGATTGAATATTTCATAGCAAAACGGAAGTATGATTTGAGAAACCTGGTTAAATTTATGTTGGAAAATTGAATACAATATTTTAGGCACTAAATTAATTTTCATTGAATCATTGCATCAATCCCTAATAGATAATGAAATCAATAATATCGATCGCATATTGAGCTTTTAACGACGTTCGGTCAGAAGGTCGAATCGTTTGAGCAACTAACGAAGTATGCATACAGGTTTCGACTGAATGCACGTGAGACAAAATGCTCACAAAAAATCAGTAAACTGTTTGAAAATAACCTCACGATAACAGTACACAGATATATTAACAATTATAGTGCCCGATGTTTAACTGGAAGGTTTATTTTTAACAATGTTGATAGTTCGGTGTCATCTACCAGTTCACAATGTGCTTATATGGATTAGCATTTAATTTTGCATTGAAAGTAACGACACATTTATATGTTATCACCCAAAAATATTTATTCTATAGTAATGATTTATTTAACACTACATATTGAACTTGTTTTTTGTGATTATTGTATGTACTGAAATTCGTCGAGGCTTCAAACAAGGGTGTGTTCATGCTTCCACGCGGTTCGGCATTTTCTTTGCTTTGCTTCGAAAGCATGCTACTAGGACGAGAACAGAAGGCCTTTACCTACGCATGCGAAGTGAAGGCATGCTTTTCATCATCAACCGGTTGAGAGCACGAACCAAAGCACAGGATGTGCTAATCTGTGACCTGCTGTTTGCCGACGATGCAGCCATTATTGCTTACTCCCAAGAACACCTTCGGTCGCTTATGGACTGTTTTTCGTCGGCATTCAAGGAATTTGGGCTTACAATTAGCATGAAAAAGTACTTGGTCAATGGATTGTATCGCCTCCAATTATCATTGTTGTAAAAAGTCAGCTTGAACCAGTATTTCACATATCTTGATTCAACCATTGCGGATAACCTCTCGCGAGACACGGAGTTTGATTATTGGATTGGCAGAGCAGCTGTCATTTTGTTCCGATTGAACTCTCGTGTTTGAGGTAACCGAAAGTTGACAGTAAAGACAAAGATGATGGTATACAGCGAGTGCGTACTAAATGATCTATTGCATGGCCGTGAAACCTGGACTACACACGCAAGACGCGAACGGAGGCTAAATACGTTTTGAGCTGGACGGAATCAGAGAAGGATCTTGGAGTCTGGATATGTGGCAGACTAAAGAACAGCGTACATTGTGAGGTCATTTACATGCGTGCTTCAAAGCTTCTAGGTATGCTGCGACGGATCTTCATAACCTTAACGCCTGGAACGTTGCCAAGCATCATGAAGACCTACTTAATTCCCAAAATGGAACATGCATCGCAAGCATGGACTCCGTGGAAGAATAAGATATATTCTTGCTTGACAGGATATATCATCGTGCAACCAAACTCGTGCGTGGTTTTCAAGATCTTACATACGAGGAAAGGTTAAAAAAGCTAAATCTTCCACTCCCCTTCAACGTAGACTTCGAAGTGACGTTAACATTACATACAAAATATTAAATACTCCAGATCATCCACTCAAACATTTGTTCAAATACCGTGAATCAGGAATTACACTTAGCCACTCAGCAGCACTACAAATTCCCCATTCCCGTACTAATTGTCGCCGATATTTCTATTCGGTACGTGTCTGTTTCCTGTGGAATGCCCTTCCCGAAGCAATTATCACCTCTCCCTGTATCCAAACATTCACTCGAAACTTGGACACTTATTTGTTACATAACGACTTGACGATGCCTGTGTATTGACTCAGGGTAAGCATATTACTTGACTCCAGTGACATCGTATAATTGTTTTTTATACCTCTTATTGAACGCATATTTACTATGATATGGTAATTGTGAAGCTATGTGCTTTTTGTGACCATAAATTCTTGAATCTTGAATCTTGAATCTTCATAACACATCAGGACTTGTGAACTTGTTCCGCGTTCTTATGCACAGTACAAGCCGGATTATTCATAACCTGATTAAGGAATAAAGATCAATGAACCCAATGAAATAATGAAATGGTTTGTGTTATTGAGACCAGTTGCTTTACGATACGGAACAGATTCTTGATTCTATGTACTTCCGAAACACGACGAGATTGTTAAACTGCATTGTTATATCTAGGATTAGTTTAGTGCTGATGCACTTTCGATGACTTCAAAGAGATCACTGGAAAGTCAGAGGTTAGCGCAAATCAGCTTCGTTTCACTGAATGCATTTGAAACCCTTCGGTTAGTTCACCAGCCACTTACGACACTGTGATCTTTAAGGTGAATTGAACTTGCATTGTGGATCCGCTTTATACGGCACAGAGTCGTTTATCGTAATAAATAGGATATGTATTTTTAAAAGATTATTTTAATATTTGCTGGAGATGTTGGCCTTCACCCAAAAATTCTACGATAACCTAATGCGTGACCTGATGAATGAAAGTACATTTATTACAGTAGTTTCTTTGCTGCCATTGATTATTATGATTTTATTGTTAAACTGTGTGAAAAATTGATTTACATAAAAATCCTACCATTCCTGAAATAGCTGTGAAAACTAAATTCGATCGCTTTAAACAATATGCTTGCCTTGTGATACATGTTGGAAAACCATTCCCGTATTCATAAACACTTTGTAGTCCAACGCTTGAGTGAAGTTCATAAGAGAAATAGCTTGGTTTCTGGTTATGCGGAAGTTTAAAATACAGTCTGCAGTACGAGGCCGTCTATAAGCATGCAAGCAGCATACTTGATGTATTTTCCGTCGTTTCCAAGAAAATCATTCAACAAGGTAATTTTTTCAAGGTTTCAAGGTTTTCAAGGTAATTCAAGGTTTTTAATGGTCTAAAAAGCAACAAGCTTAACAACAACCATATGATGGTAAAAATTGAAATTTAAGTGTATGAATAATATAAGAACATAGATTAAGCAGTATATAAGTGTTCTGGAAACGAATAATGCAAAAATTCGTCTAATTTCGTTTTAAAGTCATGCAAGCTAGTGGCGTGAGCAACGGTTGAAGGTAAACTGTTCCAAGTAAAACAGACACGGACAGCGTAAAAATACCTTCTACAGTTCAGGCGGGAATGGGGTACGACCAGCACATATTCATGGGTCCGATAATTCCTCGTATCCCTTCGCGTGAATAAATCCTCAGAAGAATCCTTGGCAAATGTGGCCAAATAATTTGAGCCCTGTTTGTTCCATGCAAGTCGCAGTAAGGCAGCATGGCTCGGGTCTTTGTAGATAATTGTGGAGTGCTTCAAATTGCGTATATCAAACATGCGTACTGAACCATCAGCGCTGACGCTAGCAAACATCTCTCGGCCACTGCCCATACGGCTGAAAGCAATGTCGTAGACGTCCTTGTCGTGAGCAGTGAGCTGTGACTCAGCAAGGCCAGTGACACAATTTGTGAGTCCAATGACTTGCTGAGTTTCAAGCGCCCAGATAGTACATGTATTGTCAATGTTTGATGTACCAATAAGAGTGGGATCCACTTCATTCCAATCAAAGGATGTCAGAGGTGCGCAAAAGTCTGAACTCGTATTGTTATTTAACCGGCATTCACATTCGACTTTGTTAGCATCCAGAACACGACAAACTCGCAGATAATCACCGCTGGTTGCCAATAAATCACGAAACTGACATTTATTGTGTGGTATCCACATAATTTTGGAGGTCGGATAGTGGTGCGCAAATGAAGATTGGAGAACGAACTCCCCCTGTTCTTCGTCTAGGCAAACAACTTGCACTTCGTTGTTATACTCTTCTATGAAGCTGCCAATGGCTAACCGAAATCGGTGGTCTGGCCGGACAGACCAATTTGTATTTGTAGATCTCTTTCCGTTTATATGAAGACTGATTATTATCAACCATCGCCGTGCGTGCACTGTTAAACGGCAGCGAACCGTATAGGTATTCGGCAATTATATACCTACAGTCAATGACTATACATCATAATCTTGGCACCATGGTTGAAAGAAAACATTTCATACCCAGAGAAGATTTATCAAACAGCAACTAAATCGGATAACGGATTGTACAATCTACATTTTAAGCAGCCAGACACTGATGGTGTACGCTCGAGCGCAGACGCATCAGAGGTGACCTAATCCTGATCTACTGCAAAATCTATACGACGACCTACCCCATCAGGAACCTATTCAAAATTAGTTCTAATCTCCACACAAAATCATGATCTCACCTTCTAAGTAACATACTTTTAAACAAACTATCGGCGGTACTTTTAGTCAGTCCATATATGCATTCTGTGGAACATTTTATCCCCAGTTATTGTGTCCTCGTCGTGTAAAATGATTTTCAAAGAAAAGTTACAAACTTCGAATAGTACTGAGTTAACATCAGTTTACTAAATCCACCAGTGTATATTAACCCGGTGATAGATTACTCAGTGCAAGCTTGGACACCATGTCTACAAAAGGACATCAAGCTGCTCGAGAGGATTTATCACAGAGCAACTAAAATGGTTGGCTGTCTCAGCAACCTACCCTATGATGATCGACTGGTTCATCTTAATTTGGATACAATGCCTCGGAGACGTGTTCGATTTGATCTAAAATGCACCTTCTGAGGCATCTATTTCGCCTCCGGTCAATCCATGCCACACGCACTCACCCACTGGCATTTGATATTCCACATTCTCATCCATTACAATGTACGGACAACGCCGCTCCGTTGTCCGACAATATATACAATTCGATTTAAAATTTAATTTTAATGGGCTAAAAAGGATATAAATTTACAAAAACAGAATATTATGGGAACTACGTATAATTAAACACCCAAAACGGAATTTGTTTGCTAACTGAGCAGTTCAAGAATCAGGTAAAAATCCTAAGGTTTGCAAAGTGGCCAAGATGTAAAGTTTTCATCGTAGTACTTGTTAATGGTCAGAAAGGCATCAAGATTTCTCTCAGAGAGCTTTCGATTTGAGGAGTTTACAACATAATCGTGTAGATAGTTCAAACTAAAACAAACTCGCACGGAAAAATATCGTCTACAGTTAAGTCGCGAGTGAAGGGTAGTCTGAGTGAATGTGTGAGCCCCGTAGACTAAAATAATCATTGTAGAGGATGATTTGCGTTAGTCAAAATATTGCGAACCAAAATCAAATCCACTCTGAGATGACGTCGTGGTTTTGATTTTCTCATTGTATTATTTCCGAATGAGTCCGGCGACAAGTTTAGTGGCATGAGGGTACATTCTTTGCAAAGTTGTAACATCTATTCTAGAACAGGGCCACGCTTATTTCCCATATGTTTGTTCCAAGTATAATCAATGGGTGATTTCAGTTGCTAGAGCAAGATTGGGAGTTGGCGTGTGAGTCCAACCATTTGTAGCATTTGATGATGCAAATTGTTGTACATGATTACAGTGGATGATGCAAAGAAACTCCTGCGTAACAAAATTAATTCAAGACAAACTAAAAACAATTGAGCGAAGTCTTGACTGAGCTAGTCATATAAAGTGTTGACTATACGAACAGTCTGCATTCACGCGGTGGTTTTTGTCGTACATTAGTCCATAATTAGAATGGTTGTTCTTTGTTAATTCTTATTGTGGAAAATCAACCACGTATTAATATTTATGGATATTTCCGTGACTGGTCTCAGGTATGTACTCCTTGATCCTTGAAAATATCTTGGGCGAAAATTTCCAAAAAACCCGTTTGAGTAGATTTAGGACACGCGTTTCTTTCTATAAAGATAGTGTTAGTTTGAAGTGAGGTTTTAAACCTGGAGTATATCCAGACACCCAAATCTTTTTGTTCACTGCAATTCTCAACGATATTTTAAGCTATATGATATGTGAAATCTACTCGATTCCCCACTTTCATTAGTCTGCATTTGTCGAAGTTACCAAGTGGATACCAAGCTGTTCAACCTTCTGCAGAAGTAGGCTATGGTTAACATGATCAATTGCTTTGGGGATGTCTAAGTAGCAGGTATGAATTGGTTGCCCTTTATCTACTGCTTGTGCCCGATCATCTAGCTTTATCAGTAAGTTAGATAAACAAGAATAATTCCGCCTAAATCCGAGCTGCTTTTTCGAAAGCAACTGTTTATTTGCAAAATGTTTCATTCGCTCTTGGAGATCACAGGTAACAGAGTAACAGGTCGATAATTTGAAACATCAGGCGATTCCATTCGTTATAAATAGTAGTAATTATTCCACGTTTCCATTCGATAGGAATCACGCCATTTTCCAGTGTTTGATTTAAAAAAATAGGTGATTGGTTAGCATAGAAAATTCGCGCATTGCTTCAATATTAGCGGGGTTATTCCGTCAACGCCAGGAGACTTTCACGTTTTAGAATTAAATACAGTTTGAAGGACGCGTTTTGAAGTGACATTTATTGCATCATGCGTTATATCCGTTCATGGTAGTAAATTTTGTCTTGTATGACAAATTTGTTTACTTTGTTTCGCAGTAAACGGACTTTTTCCAAGGTCTCTGATGAGCGGTTTCGTCGATGCTGTCGCGAAGCAACCTTTTGTAAGTTTAACCACCTACGAATTCGGCTTTTTAGTTTAAATTCTAGTTTTTATTTGAGTTCTTGCGATGAATGTAGAGCTCATTTTGATTGAATTGTTCAGAGAGAAATTAACCATACTCAAAACTCATGTTCGTTGTTGATTTGCGGTTGGCGGTTAGTCGCGTTTCGAAGAGCATCACTTAAGGCCAAAATGTTGATCCGCTAACTGCCTTACGGGTATCATTTGTTCTCACATATTCAAACAGATAGTCAAACTGGATGACGACGTGATTACTTAGTCCCAGTGGACGTCCGGAAGCAACTTTATCAATTTCATTTTCATTGCTTATCAGAACAAGATGAAGGAGTGAAGGTACATCGGTTCCGCGTTATCCGGTATTACACGCAGTTTTTGTTATAAATAGGAATATCGTCCACACTCACTTAGCGCGTTCGAGGTAGCTCTGGGTGAATTGTACTGCTCTGTAGATTCGGCAAATTGAAGTCACACTCATTTAAAAAATGCACAATTGAATCTGGAATTAATCATGCGAATTCTTTTCAGTAGGGCCAGATAGTAAATTTCCTGTGCAGATGGTGGGCGATATACTAATCCAAAAACACAGTCTTCACCATTAGCTAATCGGATGGGCATGAGAGTGTATCCCGTCATAGGATATCTGAATCCGTAATCTCACGGCACACTAGCTCTTGTTTATAGTACAATGCTACACATCCTCTTGTTTCTCGGTCATGTCGAATAAGTGACAAGCTGGGTAATTCTAGTTTGGTGAGTCTGTAGCCATGTTTCCCTTACGGCGATGATGTCTGGTGAACATTTTAGAAAAAACTAGATGCAGTTCTTTATCGTGCTTTAGCCTGTCGCCTAGCAAGGTGGAAATTGTTTCCCTTACATTGCAACAATTCACAGTTAATCCATGGATTGATGGAACAATGTGTGCCTGTCGCTGTCGCTGGTTGTGGGACACTACAACTGCCTTAGATCGAATAGCTATCAAGTCCGCTTTCAGGATAATTTGCATCAGGACTTTTGGTTTTGAATCTGGGGGTTTTACCTGTACCTTCCGATGAGCAGATGCCTTAGGCTTCATAAACTTTTCCGTACCACGGAATTTCTGGACAAGGAGGCTATTAACACTCGCATTTGTAAATGTGGAGGCTCGTTGAGGAGAACGATCTTCAAGGCTCTCCGGCACATTTGCAACAGTTGAAACTTCGTGTTAAATGATTTTCTGAGATGCAGATTTTATATGACTGGTATTACAGTCGAAACGTATACGGGCAAACTGAGGGTTCTGAGCGGTGACCAGAGTCTCGGCCGATGCCTTCAACGTTTGTATATTGAGCTCTAAGTTCATCATCCGATCATTCGTTTGGTTTAGTTAGAAAATTTTTACACAAGTAGCTTAAATCAGGCATGTTTTCATCACATAGAATAGATATCACCTCTCAGGACAATGATCTGTTACAATTTGCGTGACACATGTGTGAGCAGTTGCGAAACGTGACAGACGTGACCTTAAAACTCACTATTTTCTCTCATGTTTCGCGTTTCCCGATCCTACTGTCCCTACCTGATGAGTGCAAACAGCAGAAATTCAGTCATGTGGTGTATGTGCGATGGAATTGCATGTAAATGAGCTTTTTTGTTCACATTCAAAATCAAATACTTTACAGTAGCCATAGACTAAAAATATAGGGAATGCATAAAAGCAACACAAATGTTTTATCAATGTGGAAAGTCAGCTTGTTTATTCAGGGGCAAGGTTAGATTTGATCAACATATACTTGTCAAAATATTCTTTCCATGCTTTTCCGTCATACACACCCCACGACCGGTTTCGTGCTGTTTGCACTCATCAGGTAGGGTCAGTAAGATCAGGATCAGCATGTGCTTGTCAAGTTCAGCCTTGAACATGTTCAAGCTTCATGCACATAGGATATGTGCATACGTTTTAACGGGGCCAACCAAAAGTACAAATCACTGCACAAAAGTCGATACTACTGTGGTTGGTTAGCGCTGTATTATGTTGAGTTGATGTAAAGTAACGTGTTATAAAAATATTTCGTTACCCGAATTAGCCGCGATTTCGTCAGTCTCCCGTCGCGTATATTGGTGTGAAATGATTCCACGTTGAATATAGCGATTAGTTCCGACATGGTAAACACAGATGGATTGATCTAACAGCAGAAACACAAAAGCGTTGCAAATTAACGAACCAACAGCTGAACATCCACGGGTGATGAACACAAAGAACGACACGTCGTAGATGGATGATTCTTTTATGAGTAGATCCGTAGTAGCCAACTTTCAGGTAGATATCCAAAAATCACACCGATTGGATGAAAAGTATGAACGTTATGTCCAAAAATGTCAGAACTCAAAATAACCCTGCCGCACGTCACGTTTGTGATAATATTACGTATCTTTCGGATTGTTCCTATTTAGCGATTGATCTAGTATATTCAACAACAACGAGGATTGAACCGCGAACATGGAAAGGTCTAAATTCATGCTCAAATAGTTTATTCGGCTGCATGATAAAATATATATCGTCCTGCAAACAAACTCATCAGTGATTTTCAGAATCTGTCGTTGGAAGAATGAATGCAACGGTGGAGCTTCCACCCCCAACCCGAGTCAAATAAGCAACCGGAGTAATATTTTACTTACATTAATAACACTAAATATTATAAACCACCGATTAAAACAATATTAAAATATCATGATTCGCAACATACACGTAG
>JACCGJ010004216.1:0-14718 GCA_013407085.1 Atriophallophorus winterbourni
AGCTAAGCTTCAACACCTGCACACAACGACATAGTACACTGAAAACCACCGCCCTCTGAGCGTTCATTTCCCTTACCTACATTTAGACAGACACAGGCTCTTCTTCTATTCAGGAAGCCCCTCAAACAACAAATGACGTTGGTGAATAAACATATTAGGCACACACGATATCAATTACCGTACGCATCTACCATACCAACCTATGCAGTATAATCATTCTCCCATTGACTACATCAGGCTTCATAGACCCTCCCCTTAATCCCCTGGTCATACACTCTAACCGCTTTTATATTAAGACAACTAATTATATTAGAGCTTCACCTAGTCTCGATGACCATATTGAAACATCCTCTCGTTTTTACCGTTTACCGTATAGTCAAAAGCATAACTATTCACCAGCTCCTCGTATACCATTTTGTAATATTCAACCTCATTATAATTCAGCTACCATTACACAATATCTCTCCTCTTATAATAAACATATACCCCAATCTTTATTTTATAATTCATATGTAGCTCACTCCACTTATGAACAATACTTTAACCCTAATACCACATTTTTCAAAAACATATGAATTGAATTTTAAGCCTAGAAAAATTTCTTATTCACACACACCAAATGAATTACCATTCGACATTTGTGTTGTTCGTTTTGTTTTTATAAAAGCTATATTAATTATACCTAAAATCCATATACTAAAATATAACCTTCCTTCTAAAGCTGTAAATATTACTATTATAACTAATTGCTGGACTCGGATTCTAAACTTATCATAATTAACTACCAGATATTTAGGAGTATTCGCACTCTAAAACAAAGTGGCTGTTGCCTTATTTTATGTGCATTCAAGATTTAAAACTAGTAGCAAAACATCTTCGAATTTAACGGAACTTGAAGATTCATTATGGATCGAAGTCCAATGCTAGATCTTTTAATAGGTTGGCTGCATTACCTGACATGCAAAAAATCACAATCTTCCTAACTCGATGTATTCCTGCCCCTATACAAGGCATTTGTGGGGCCGCATTTAGAATATTGTGTTCAGGCGTGGTGCCCTTACTACAAGATGGACATCGTTCGACTCAAAAGCGTACAGCATCTTGCAACTCGCATGATTGAGGGTCAGCGATGTTAACCTTACACTGCACGTTCGAAGTCCCTAGATCTTATCTCACTTACGCATCGTCGTTTGAGAGGTGACTTAATTGAAACCTTCAAGATCTTAAAGGGGTTAAGCGGCCTCATCATGAATGACTTCTATGCCCTAAGTCCCGAGCAGGGCACCCGCGTGCATTTACTCAAAATTGAGATGGTAACTAGACTCCCGAAAGAATGTTTTCATCCTCGAGGTGGTAAGTTCCTGGAACCGGCTTACAGAAGAACTTATATACTGCAATTCTGTCGCGAGTTTTAGGAACGGTTTGAACCGCATCTGTGGTAAGCTTTTTCCTGAATATACACCCCTAATTGCTATGGAAGAATTGGAAGTTCACCATTTTTAGCGTTGTCTGGTAAATAAAGTAAAGGCTAGAGTTCTGTTTTTCAAATACACAACACTTCTTCAGCTGACCTCTCACCGTACGGGCGAAGAGAAATTTATTTCGTATTTTGCCAGCATTATTCATAACGAGGTGCTTCCTAAATACAACCCGGATAATCCCTTGGCGTTGCGATCGTCGAGAATATCCAAATCACAATAAGAAAACAAGCTTTGGCACTGGTGGTTGCTTCTCTGTAGTTTTCCACCAAAAGAAATTTTGGACGCTCAAATGGCTTGTTAGCTACTTACTGTCCTATGCAACTGAACACAACTGAACTTAGATGTTTTACCTGATGATTAATCAGTGATCAGCCTAAGAGAACATGATATATTCATCCGGAATCAAACAATTTCAACCACGGTTGCCATGATTAAAATAAGCGTCACTCCGAAACGCGACCTCAAGCCTTAATCAAACTAAAAACCGAAACATCTCCTGGTGTGGACGGAAAAACACAACTCACATTGATGCAATTTGCAAACTTATTATCAAAACCACTTACATACCTGTTGAATCAAACAATGGCCAATGACGTGATTCCTGTAGACTAGAAACGTCAAGCAATTACTACTATTTATAAATGAGGAAATCGCGCTGATGTTCATAATTAAAACCCGGTTAATCTTTTACTTCTTATTTACAAATTACTTCAGCGCCTCGTTGTTAACGATCTAATGCAATATTTCGAAAATAATCATTTGCGCTTAAAAAATGTTCACATGGTATCAGACAGGATTATTTTTGCTTATCTAATTTTCCGTTAACACTGGATTATTGAACACAACGGTATATAAGGGGCAAGAAATTCATGCCAGATACCTGAAAATCACTAGAGCATTTGATCGTGGTAATCACAGCCTAATACTGAAGAAGCTTGACAGGGTTAATACTACAGTAAAGTTGTTAATTTGGCTAAATCAATGTCTAACAAATCGCAATCACAGGTAAATTTTGATGGTGCAATATTAAAACACATCGCGGCAACTAGAGGAGTTCTCCAAGAATCAGTACATGGTCGATCCTCTTTCTGTTTTATATCAATGAAAAACCAGAACATTTTCCGATGTAATATTTTGTGGTTTGTGGACAACATAAACATAGAGTTACATCCGTAGCCCAGATATTCGCCGAACATATTCCTAAGTATCACGAATACAAACTCGAGACAAGTCATTAAATACCTGGGCATTCATGGTTTTCGTCTCTCACGAAGAATGTAGAACTTATGCAGCGAATCACTCACCACTCAACAAACCTAGTTTTCAGCATCCGAAACAAGCCTTATAAAGAAATTATAAATAAGCTGAATCTGCTCGACTTTTCCTATTCATTTTCAGATTCATTAATTCACGCTGGTAGTAACCCATTCCAGCCTAAACTGTAGAAGTTATTTTCATTCTGCCCGTGTCTGTTTTACTTGGAACAATTAACCCTTTACCGTTGCGCGTTTCCCTGACTTTTTCGACTTTAAAACCAAATTAGACTAATTGTTATTAAATTATTCGTTTCCCGAGAACTTATATACTTTTTAATCTAATTCCTCATCTTCTTTTATACGCTTGCATTTTAATTTCAACTACTCTGTGGTTATTGTGAAGCTTGTTGGTATATAGATCATTAGAGACTTTGCACAACCACAAATGACGTTCAAAAGATTCTAGTTCTTCAACTCACGAGTAGCTTCACAAAGTGGGTTCTTTTGTCGGTCTTCCGTGGGGGTTGCAGGATTGATGGGACTCTATGCAGCATGGAACTAAATGTCGACGTTTCTAGAGTAACAGTTTTGATATCAGAGGAAATGGTTCTTGTTGTGATTCCTGCCACTTGTAAATCGGTTTTCGTATCCAATAATCATCGCTGTTTTACTTCGACAGCTAATACGAAGTTAGACAAAAATTGATACAGATTTTAGGGAAATGAACCTCAGTGATGATAAACACATAGGCGAATATGCATATCAGTCTTAAATTGAGGGTTAAAAAGCGTTAACTGTAGGTGTCAATACGAGTGCCATTTACCGCTCGAAGCGTTAAGGACGACGGTTTTGAGGAACTCGATGCTGGAAGTATGACGCTAATTTCAGCACTAGTATTGACTAGTAAACACAAACCACTCGATTTTTCTGTAACGTAGAACAAGCTACTTGGGGTTGGTGGGCCCTGTACTCTAGTCGACGTTAATGGATGACCCTTGATTTTGGAGGTTTTTGAACATGGGGAAATTAATTTTGAGGCAGTATCACCATATCTCTTGTAGTACCAACATTTGCGCTCAGGGATTCTCGATGGTCGAGATTTAGATTATGAGCGTGGTCGGTTCGAAGATTTCGACTAATGCGAGTTCATCACAACAGTTATGTCAGCAACTTGTTTTAATTCCGAAAATGGAGAGTGCAAATTAATTGGTGCAGAGTCTGTAGTATTTTGAACGGCTTTCTTTGCTCCAAACATTTTATCAGTCGCTTGTGCTAGTTCTTCTAGTTATACATAATTAATAAAACCAGCAAGCACTTGGCAAATGTCAGTTAGGAGGATTTCAAACCACAACTGTTCGGAAATGCTTTCATTAGGCGTTTTTCTTAAACTAGCTCTTTCATCTGGCGAAGAAGCGGAGACTGTTTTTTTTACCAATAAAAGCCATTTTGAAAAAAGTGGGTCGAGCTTCTTTTGTGCAGAATACCAATTCGATCTATTAGTGCGAATTTGAGCTCTTTCTATGGCTTGTCTACAGAAATAGCATAAATAAGATCACTGACTTCTTCAGCTACATCGACAGGAAATAGGAGCTCCGCATGAGAAAACATGATAGATTTTTCTGTGACGTTATATATACGAAAAATAATTCAATTTGGCCCAACCAAAGACGAAGATTAGAAGCATCTAAAGCCGGTAATTCAGTTCATTTCAGTTTGCACAGAACAGTATGTGGCTAACGAGCCAATCGAGCGTCCAAATTTTCTTTTGGTGTAAAGCTGCAGAGAAGCACCCACCACTGCCAAAACGTTTTTCGTTTTGTCTATTACAAATTTTCGACTATCATGACGCCAAGAGATTATCCGGATTGTAGTTAAGAAGCACCGCGTTATTACCGATGCTGGAAAAAGAAAAAGCAGTTTTTCTTCAACAGCATGGTGTGAGGTCAGCAGAAGTAGCATCGTGTTTAATAAATGAAAAAACACAGAGAACTCTAGCCCTCACTTTATTTATTGCTAATAGGTGAACTGCCTAAGCTTGTATAGCAATTAAGGAGAATATTCAGGGAAAAACTTACCCCGTCTGCGGTCCAAACCCTGCTCAAAACTCAAGACGGTACAGCACGAAATAATATCTTCTGGAGAAATTTTTCAGACGTTTACAATCCTAAGGCTGTAAAAATGTTTCCTGGAGTCTAGCCGACATCGATTCTGAGCAATTTTATGTGAATAGCACCGGGTGCTCAGCTTGGGACTTAAGGTAAAGAAGTCGTTAATTGGCACGCCACTCAAACCATTCAAGATCCTAAAGGTTTCTATTAAGTCACCTCTTAAACGACGGCGCATAAGGGAGAAAAAATCGAGAGACATTGGGCGAGCAGCGTACGGTTTCCCTCGCTGACACTCAATCATGCGAGTTGCGAGGCGTTGTACGCTTTTAAGTCGAAGGATGCCCTTTTTGTAATGAGGAAACCACGCCTGAACACAATATTCGAGATGCGGCAGAACTAATGCCTTGTACAGTGGCAGGAATACATCGGGTCTTCTGCTCGATAGCACTGATTTCAGCCGATAAAATACCTTGCGTGTACGCTGAGCCGCAGCAGCACATTGAGCCTTCCATTTGAAGTCAGCCCTAACCAGTACACCCAAATCCTCAACACACGGTGCGGCGATAAGACTAAAGAAATCCACTGAAACCCAGAGCGGAATCTTATCAATCAGTGCTGATAAGAGTTTGCTCTTATTAAGGTTCAGTGGGAGATCCAACTGGTATGACCAGTTTATGACCCGGTCAAGGTCGTGCATCAGGGTATCTTAATCCCTTGATCCGATGAACTTCACATCATTCGCGAAAATAAAGCATGGACACTTCAAGGCAGACGACAAGTAATCAATGAAAATTTGTAATAGAAGAGGACCGAGTACCGAACCTTGAGGGTTCCCACTGATCACGTAGGTTTGGCTAGACAACGTGGATCCAACCCGTACTGTGACTGTCCTACCTGTAAGGAATGCTTTTATCCAAGCACGTAGACTACACCGGGTGTCTCTTGCTGATAGCTTGATCTCTAGAAGGCGGTGGTTCAGGAAATAAAAAGCCTTGTTAAAATCTAAGTAGAGGGCTTCGACTGGCTTTCCTTCGTCCAGCATTTTAGTTGCAGTATCGAGAAAATTAAGAAGGTTAGTCAAGTTTGAAGAATTATCCAGTCGTTGAACGCTACTGAAAAATTCTGAGAAGGCAGTCGCCTTGGACAGGTCGGTTTAAGCTACATTTTCGTCCTCCAGTTTCAAATCTCTTATGCTTTCCCTAGTTTTTCCTTTTGACTGTGCATAGCTAAAAACATTTTCCGGTTGGATTTAGCATCCCTAGAAAAAGATATCTCAAAACCTCGTTTGAGCACACGCTGTTATTTAACAAAGCCATTCCAAACAGTTTTGTAGCGGGCCCAAGAACCAGAAGTAAGTGATATCTTATATTTCCGCCATAGGCGATCCCGTTTACGGGTAGACCTACGGACTCGTGGAGACCACCAGGTTGGCATTTGATGCCTTCCCACACACTGCAGCGGAGCTTGCTTGTCTTGTAACTCGTTTAGATACTTACAAATTCTATCCCAGTTTTCACATACATTAGAACCGCTAGATAACTGAAAGGAAGATTTTGAAGTCTGCGGGAGTAAACCCGAGTCTACAAGCCTAAGATTGCGTCTAAGACGAGAGAAGGGTTTGTGAAAACGCAACATCGCTTCGAAGCATATCATTACGTAATCGCTTTTGCCGAGCGGCGGTAGGTACTTTAAATACTTAATGGCTTCTAGCTACGACGACAAATCAAAGCCAAGAGTGGATGGAGTGCATCCATGACGAAACCTTGTAGGATTATTCACATGCTTGTGCAACGCATGATTATGGAGCCATTCGAGAAAGGTGTCAGATTGCTGGGTGACCACACCAGTAGAGACAGGCCAATCTATGTTTGGGAGGTTGAAATCACCCAAGATAAGTACGCTGGAGCTAAGTGAAAAAACCGTCGAGTGTCTCAATAAGCTGTGTAATCTCCTGGTGGGATACAATGGGTGAGATGTAGACATTAGCAATTGCGAGGGATGACTTGTAGCAAGTCAGGATACTCGTAACAACATGGACGTTTTTAATGACCAGAGATATACCTGTACCCATGCTGTGCAAACCATACTCCAAGAGCAGGGCAACGCCACCGCCTCTCTTATCGCTCGGTCTATCGCATCTTATGACGAGATACTGTTCGCTAATGTTAACTGGCATCTCATTAATCGCAGATAGCCGGGTCTCAGAAAGCGCAATAACCCTTGGGTGTAACTGAGCCACGCGGAGAGAAAGTTCAGTCCACTTATTCCTTATGCTGCATACATTTGCATGCAATACTTGGGCACTGGTTATTCTCGCCTCTGAAACTAATCCTGTTTAGCCCTCGGTCGAAGCACCCGATGGAGCTGCACGTTTTTGGCGTGCTACTCAGAGCAGGAGCATCAGTTTCAGCAGCCGCTTGCGTTAAAGTAACGGAACGTTGCCTGACAATTGAGACGGCATCCATAGAAGAGAAGCAACTACTGCAGTTACCTGCTCGGTTGCCATTGTCATTCGCGCTAAGACAATCAACGTCATCTGGGCCGGACAACAAGGCTGGTGGCGAAGTGCTGTCCGGTATGCTCGTCTGTGACTGATTAGCGCTTTGAGCTGCTTCCGGGTTAAGAATGACCGATGTTCCCACTGTTAAGTTTCGCCTATTTGAATCAAACGAATTTTGCCTAATCCGGGACGGAGGGTTGTCGGGCTTCACCTGATGTATATCTAGCGTTGAGTTGCCGATATGCACAGACCTAGCCAGGGAAATTAGTGTGATTGTTGGATTGAAGAATCTTTACTTATTGAGAAATCGCTTAAGTGAGTATTCCAAAAATATACCAAAAATGGATATAAGCGAAATTATTGTAAAAGGGAAAAATGCGATCACGTCGGACTCACCAATTATGTTGTGGATCAAAAATATAAGTCTGCACTAGACAAAATACAACAAATGAAATTAATTCATTAGAAGACCAAAAGAGCAAATGTCCAAAAAAGATCAAATGATGTCCAACGATAGTGGGATAATCCACTTAGAAAAATGCAAGAGAATGCGCTGAAAGTTTGGAGGATCCGTTAATTGAAATTCCCGCACGAAGCGACGCACGCAAAATTCCCAACCACGGAAGAAGACAAAGTTCGAGAGTTCGAAATTTCTTTTCCCAAGGATTTATACGAATGAAGCATACATGGCCAAAAAACGAATAATTAAACAAGGCCAAAAGGTGTATGTACAAAATACGAATTTACAAATGTAAGTAGTTCACTACCAACAAATAAAGTTGTTAGCTCGGTAAAATGGATTGGTTCTCGTCAACCTCAATTTTTCACAGTTCACACATTTACATCAGTCAGTCCAGACAGTTACGAACATGTTCTCACCCAATCAGCTTAATAAGAGTTAGAGAGAACGATCCGCCCTTGTCGGATTCAAAAGTATATATTTATTTCAAGGTCACAATTTTAGAACAGCTGCGTATAAAAAATAGAAATAGAGTGAATACAGCAATGTCCCCTCCCAGAGCGTGCAATAAGTTCAGAAGATCACTCACGCACATAGTCGCTCAGATGCATTGGAAACTTAACGCACCTACCACTACGACTCTAATGCGTGGGAACAGGCTCAGCGTGTAATGTAGTTCAGTTCAGTTCAGTTTGCACAGGACAGTATGTGGCTAACAAGCCAATCGAGCGTCCAGAATTTCTTTCGGTTGAAAGCTGCACATAAGCGCCTACCACTGCCAAAACGTTTATTCTTTTTGTCTATTCTACCGATCGCGAAGCCAAGAGATTATCCGGGTTGAACTTAGGAAGCACCGCGTTATAGCCGATACTGGAAAACGAAAAAGCAGTTTCTCTTCACTAGCACGGTGAGAGGTCAGCTGAAGTAGCATTGTGTATAATAAAATAAAAAACACAGAGAACTCTAGCCCTCACTTTATTTACGGGATAACGCTAAAAGATGAAAAAACTAAGCTTGTATATCAATTAAGATCAATAGATCAATAGTTTATTACGGTATAAAAAGCGGGGAGCTTGTACAAAACCGCAGGGTGGATTGTGCGGTGGATCGAAAAGAAAAGAATAGTAGAATGTTCGAGTTTCCGAGGCCTTATAGCGGACCACATTCGCGTTTGCCTGCACCATCAGTGGATTTTTGTGGCATTTGGACAGGTAGGGCGTCAACCCAGGACACCGCTACCCACCACATCCTCCGGAACAGGGTCAGCTGAGACTGCGTGCGCTTGGACTTCCGATACTGGGATCTGGAAGAGCAATGAAACTGGAGAAGTGTTAGAGGGGTGGTGACGAAAATGCAAATGGCACAGAAAGAGAACTTACCGTTGCCACGAGGGGGTATTGGTGTCTTGGGAGTGGGAGATTTCATAGAGGTGGGAATCGAGGAGACCTTTGAAAGAACCGAAAGAAGCGGATTCAAAAAGCTTGCCTGGAAGAGCATTCCATGGACTGCAGACTCGCACCGAGAAAAACCTGCGGCGACATTCAAGTCGACTTTGCTGATGTAACAATTTAAGTCCATGTCCTCGGAGATTTGTGCTGATGGATGGGACGAGTAGGGAGCTGCATGGGTGGGAGGGGTCGCTCAGTATCCGGTATGTAAGTATCATGTCTGCACGGAGAAGACGGTACGTAACGGAGTATGTGTTTAAACGGCGTAATCTCTCCTCGTATGGCAAGTGGCGCATACCGCGGACGAGCTTTGTCGCACGCCGTTGGGCGTTTTCGAGGAGTGACATGTCCTTGCATAGCCACGGCCGCCAAGCCTGCACTGCGTATTCCAAGTGTGACCGGATGTAAATGTTCAACAGAGTCGGGAAGAGAAACCGGTCAAACTTTCCGAGGGCGCGGCGAAGTAGGCCGGTGTTGCGGTTGGCTGCAGCTGCTGCGCGTTCGCATTGTTCTGTGCAACCAAGGTCTTGCTGAATGATAAGTCCAAGATCCTTTTCTTGCCTAACGCGTTGAAGTGTTGTTTGCCCCAAACGGTAGGTAAAACAAGCTAAGTGACGGATGGGGAGAACGCTGCACTTGGATGCGTTGAATGGAAGATAGTTTCGTGAGGACCAACAATGTAGGCGATCTAAGTCGTCTTGTAATACACGGGAATCATCAGACGATTTAAGAGAGCGCCAAAGTTTGACATCATCAGCAAACAGGAGGAACGGGGATTCAATGTATTGTCCGATATCGTTGATGAAGACAATGAAAAGTCTTGAACCAAGAACCGAACCTTGCGGCAAACCACACTTGATTGGAAAGGGGGCTGAGTAGCAGTCGCGCACACGAACACAGAGAGAGCGATCGCATAGGAAGTATTTCATCCATGATACCAGGGATGATCCAACGCCGTAGGAAGCGAGTTTAAGGAGAAGGATGTCGTGATGCACACGGTCGAATGCCTTGGAGAAATCCGAAAATATAGCATCGACACCAGTGCCTTCGTCGACGGCTTTCGTCCATTCATCTCGTGCGAGAAGCAAATTAGAGGTGCACGAACGTTTGGCCCGAAAACCGTGTTGCTGTTTGATTAAAATCCGATTCGTTTCGAAATGTGAGACAATGCGGTCAGAGACAATGCTCTCCATGACTTTAGAAATTACTGATAACAGCACGATGGGACGATAATTTGCAGGATCGGACCGGCTGCCGCCTTTAAATATAGGGCTTACAACACCTTTCTTCCAGGCTTGTGGAATGGTAGCCGAGTCCAAACAACGTTGAAAGTAAGTCGCCAGTAAAGGAGATATATGTGCTGCGGCTACTTTCAGCATTTTGGGATGGATGCCGTCAAGTCCTGACGAGGAGTACTGTCGCAGACACAGAATCTTCCGATGAACTGCCTCAGAGGTGAACTTTATTTCCGGCATCTCTTGCACGTCGCGCGAGGGAAAAGAAAAGTGGGTAAGTTTCGCGGGATATGTAGGGTTAAAAATAGGAGCGTATTGTTGCGACAGCACAGTTGCAGCTTCCAAGGCGGTCGATGTGAGGCCGTGTGCGCTGACTAGGGATGGAATTCCTAGTTTGACCACGCGTCTTCGGTTCACAAGGTGGAACAAGCTTTTTGGGTTCTCCATAAACTTGTTGGATATATGCAATTTATAT
Source organism: Atriophallophorus winterbourni (assembly GCA_013407085.1). Lineage (NCBI taxonomy): Eukaryota > Metazoa > Platyhelminthes > Trematoda > Plagiorchiida > Microphallidae > Atriophallophorus > Atriophallophorus winterbourni. The sequence goes on from JACCGJ010004216.1 coordinate 10,964, forward strand.
TGGGTCTTGTATTGGCGGCTGAGGTATGTACAATAGTTTCGCAACGACCTGTAGTTTTCCCAGTCATTTTTGTTTCTTCCCGTCCGATAACATCGCCATGACAGGTTACGCTGTGCTATGGCTTTTTTCGTTCGGCTGCGAAGGAATGAGCCCGGTTTCTTATGATGAAAAGGCTTCTCGTGGCTGGCAGCGCGCAGCAAAGCGTGCCAGTGAGTGAGAAACGTGGTCCAAGCAACATCGATCTTGTCAGACATTAAGAAGTCCCATGAATTGGCAGCAACAAGTTCGTGTAACAATCCAATGTCAGTAATACAATGAGTTTGTGGGCGGATTTCATTAAAGTGGTCCATGAATGTAACGAAAGTGAATGTCAAAACAACATGGTCACTATGGCCGAGAGGAGGGGTAAAGGAAAGATTCTCAATCATTAACTCTTCATTTGTGATGATAAAGTCCAGAATGGATGGTGCATTCATGTCCCGAAACCGAGTTGCTTCACGAACGTCGTTGTACAATGGATAGTCTGCCAGTAAGTCCGACAGTTCGGCGGCAAACGTTTGAGAAACAAGGTCTTCACAAAATCTAGGACAATTGAAGTCTCCCATTATTAGGATGTGGGAAAATCGTTTGTTTAGAGCGTGCCGAAGTGAAGAGATAAGGAAGGAATCAAGCTGTGCATGGCTACTGGGTGGTCTATGAACAACCGCAATCAGGAGAAGACTGTCTTGTTTGAGTGATATTTGGCACCATAGAAAATCAGAGTCACATAACGCAGGGTCGCTTAATGGTTCGCAACGAAGTGATCCATGATAATAGAGCAGGACACCACCTCCCCTTGTTGCACGATCCCGACGAAGTAAAGACATATTGGGGAGGGTGAGTTCCGCATTAAGAACTGCGATCGATAACCAAGTCTCAGTGACGGCTATCAGGTCCCGTGCACAAAGGGTGGCCGGGTGACACTTTTTCATTTTTAAATGATTGTGTAAATATATATGCACAGAGGGAGTGACGGTAACGGAGCTCCGGGTGTTTGCTCATAAAACCAGCAGCATTTGTGTAACAGCATGAAAGGCTGCGCGATTGCAGTGTGTACAGTGTGTGATTTGAAGGTGCACTTATTCCACCGGCCCCGATGAAGCCGGTTCCTGGGAGTTTTTTGAAACAGTCGTGTGTAATTCGCTAGCAGATTTGTCTCCATTCGACGCGACTGGTGATTGTAGACGAGGCTGTGGTTTGTCGACTGCGGAGCGAAGTCGAACCTCCGTGTGTGCAAAGCGCTTGTTATCATACCACAACCTCAAAGCGGTACTTACCATATCCTCTGAGTGGAATGTAATTTGCAGAATGCGCGGAGCATTGCCCTTGTAACTGGAGGACTTGGGAAAGCGTTTCACGGCAGTCGTCATAGTTCCTTTGATTTTGCTAAGCTCTTGGATATAGTGCCATTGAGAGCAGTCGTGTAGAGTGTTCTTAGCTAAGTCCTCATTGTTCAGTTCAGGAACACCGTGAATAAAGATGCTGCGTTTATCATTCTCCGATTTCCAATCGTAACCGTCCTGCTTTTGCATCTGTCTTTGAGACCATGGAACGTCAGGGAAAATGCGGATAGGCGAATTCGTATTCCGGAGAAGGTGGGCCGAGAGCAAGACTTCTTCTAACTTCGCAGTTGACTCAAGGGTGATTCGTAGTAGACGTGGTGCATCCGCGTGAAGTGAGTTCGGGCGTCTGGAAAGACGTACCAAGGAAACCGCCGTTACTTCAAGTTGCAATTTTTCGCAGATGGCATTCCACTGTTGCACATCGTCTTTCCTGTGTGTTTGAAAGCACGGCAATGAGCTTTCAGACACATTCGTGCATACAATGGTCTGGCATTGCGAGCTGCGTTGAGTGGCCTTTTGAACTACAGGCAGTTTATCCGTGTTAATCGGTTTCGGCTTAATGGTTTGTCGTGGAGAAGCAGTATGAGGTTTCGATGATCGAGATGCAGTTGGCGTTATCTGATCACCTTGAGGATTTCTCACATCTAGTAGGGATTCCAGGCGTTGAAGTCTGGTGACAATCGCGCAGTATGGCTCCGCGGCTGGTGAGGACGCATTGGTTGCTATCTCCGCGTAAGTAGTGTTCTGATGTGTGTCTTCGGTTAGTCGCAAATTGTTTGGCGTGTCGATGATAGCGGATTTAAGCGCTTTACTGCTGCGTTTGTCGGCCAGCTTGTCTCTTCGATGGCAGACTCGGCACGCAACACAGAAAAATAGTATTTCTTCATTTTTATGCGTTGTTAAACAATCGTAAAGCGATTTAGGAATCTTCGAGCATCTCAGATGCTGCCAAGAATCACAGCGATCGCATTGGAGGGCAGGAACATCGTCTAGAACACCCAAGGCATATTTTGCGCAGTTGTTGCTTTCGTTTATCTTATCAACGCGACTCATTATTTGTGAGAAGAATATTGTGAGTTAAGGAAAATGCAAAATAAATCTCTAACAGCAGACGTGCGTGAAGAATTCGTATCGCGCGCGAATTACACGGGATTGTAAGGAGAGTATTCAGGAAACAAATTACCCCAGTTGCGGTCCAAACCCTGCTTAAAACTAGACACGGTACTGCAGGATATAAGTTCTTCTGGAAGAATGTTCCAGAAGTTAACAACCCTGAGGCTGAAAAAGTGTTTCCTGGAGTCTAGCCGACATCGTTTCTTAGCAATTTTAAGTGAGTGGCCCCGGGTGCCCAGCTCGGGGCTTAAGGTAAAGAAGTTGTTCATTTTCACGCCACTCAAACCCTTCAAGATCTTGAAGGTTTCTATTAAGTCACATCTTAAACGACGGCGCCTAAGGGAGAAAAGATCGAGAGACATTAGGCGCACAGCGTACGGTTTCCCTCGCTGACCTTCAATCATGCGAGTTGCGAGGCGCTGTACACTTTCAAGTCGAAGGATGTCTTTTTTGTAGTGAGGACACCACGCCTGAACACAGTATTCAAGATGCGGCCGAACCAATGCCTTGTACAGTGGCAGGAATACATCGGGTCTTCTGCTCGATAGCACTGATTTCAGCCGAAAAAGTACCTTGCGTGCACGCTGAGCCGCAGTAGTTTATTACGGTATAAAAAGCGGGGAGCTTGTGCAAACCGCATAGTGGATTGTGCGGTGGGTCGAAAAGAAAAGAATAGTGAAATGTTCGAGTTACCAAGGCCTTATAGCGGGCCACATTCGCGTTAGCCTGCACCATCGGTGGATTTTTGTGGCATTTGGACAGGTAGGGCTTCAACCCGGGACACCGCTACCCACCACATCCTCCGGAACAGGGTCAGCTGAGACTGCGTGCGCTTTGACTTCCGATACTGGGATCTGGAAAAGCAATGAAACTGGAGAAGTGTTAGAGGGGTAATGACGGAAATGCAAATGGCACAGAAAGAGAACTTACCGTTGCCACGAGGGGGTATTAGTGTCTTGAGAGTGGGAGATTTCATGGAGGTGGGAATCGAGGAGACCTTTGAAAGAACCGAAAGAAGTGGATTCGAAAAGCTTGCATGGAAGAGCATTCCATGGACTGCAGACTCGCACCGAAAAAACCTGCGGCGACCATCAAGTCGGCTTTGTTGATGTAGCAATTTAAGTCCATTTCCTCGGAGATTTGTGCTGATGGATGGGACGAGTAGGGAGCTGCATGGGTGGGAGGGGTCGCTCAGTATCCGGTATGTAAGTATCATGTCTGCACGGAGAAGACGGTACTTAACGGAGTATGTGTTTAAAC
>JACCGJ010004217.1:0-19287 GCA_013407085.1 Atriophallophorus winterbourni
CTCTTCACCAGTGCCCTTCATATTTTCCGAGGTTGGTTTCACGAACCCCATTTAGCAGTGGTGTCAGTAACATGAAAGCCATAATAATTTACTAATAATATAAACTCGCGTTGGGTTCAGTCAAAGTGCCCCATAGTTACGCGGGTGCTACGACACCCTCAAAAAGGTAGACCGGTCAGCATAATTTATTTGGCAGCTCTTCTTTCGTACCCTTAGCGTGCATCACTCCGCCTTAGTTTTGTCGACTTCTTATGCGGGAAAAGGCACAGTTCAATTTTACAGTCTCGTAACCTGTAAGCGTTTTAGAAAGCCAGTTATATTTTCTCTATTAACATCATCTATTTCTGCAGAAGTTCGAAAGCAAAAGAAAGATTTAGTGTAAAAAGGTTCTTAAAAAATTTCAAGTTTCAGAAACGAATTTATAACACATCCTTGGTTTTCTTAATCGGGCTTGTTTAATTGGAGTCGTTTTATTACAATTGTGTTAAATTCGTTCGCGTTCTTTACAGAATCGGTACTTTAAAATCTACAAGAGTGAAAATCCATCGAAAATAGACAGAATGTAATTTTTGAACAGAAGTAGCATTTTCTGTGTTATTTGCTGTCTGTAACTTTAATAACAACCAATAATTGCTTTCCCTATTATTTGGTTTGATGACGCTAATTTCAACATGAGTCTAGATACGAAAATGCATTTTTGTTGACCTCTTGTTAACTTTAAAATAACGGATGTTGTGGCTTTCAGATAGATTTGCCGTTTGTACTAACTGGCCTCGTTGTTGCCTTGCTTGAGTGCTGTTCATTCGGTACCCTTATTTCGGTATATTTTAGTGAGAGTTTACAATCGATCTAATTGAAACCATTGCTTGAACTGATGATCCTTGCACTTAAAGAGCTTCCTAATGGCAAAAGTTCAGCCTGTCATTTAATCCTAGTGCATCGTACATTTGTGATATATCTTCGTCCCAAAGAAGTGTTCTCAAAGTATTTTTGGTTCACTTACTACTTTTATGTTTTTACCAATGTAACCTTTTCACAATTCGTTTACTTTCCTGTCAGGCTGGAATGTCCTTGGCCAAGTTATGCTTGGCAACCTGACTCCGGCATTAACCGAAGATCTTCTGCGCTATCCTGGTATCGTACAACAGTTACATAGTTCAGATCCATTCTGGATTAAAATTGCCCAGAAAATGGTACATCTCTTAAAAAACGTTTTAACAATTGAATAAAAACACTTATTCGCACATTATTTATATGTACATTTAAGTCGCTTATCCAACACCTTTTTAGACAACCTATGATAGTAAATTGAAACATTTAGCGCTTCGTGTTTTTTATGCCATCGCTATAACATTCTCTATTTCGTTTTACTAACAATCTCGGTGCACATTCGTTATTCCTATTCCTTACAGGTTCTGCAATGCCACAGTGATGACGTTTTATATAATGAACGGATCTATGATCGTTTGCCTAAGAATTGCTTGTTTTTATCTCACACATGGGTAAGTACGTTTTTTCGTGTTTTTAAAACCAAAAAGAATAAACAAATATCCTTATTTTCATGGTTGGTTGCTCCCAAGTTTCACTCGCACATCAATTTCAGATCGTACTAATTTAAGCGTTGTATTATATTTTTGCTTGAACTCATCAATTATAGAGCAAAAAGCGAGATACCTACATCGAGATCATTCATTAAAAATATAGGTTCGTTCATAAAATGAAATTTTGATCGATTTTCAGTTTTATTTAGAAAGTTCTCTACATTCACACTCGTGGGGAAACAGACACTGATCGTGTTAATCTAACCGTGAACATTTATACCCTAGTGCTCCTACACCGTACGGTTGTTGAATTCACTGGAATACTTCTCCGAGAGGGTTGGTTTGGAGTATTTTGTAGAATTGAATGAAATAAAATCTCTTATGATTTTCGGGTTTGGTTCAACAAACACGCAAGTCACATTCTACTTTCCACACCACGGGACGCAATAAATTCACAAATCGCTCTTACTTTTGGAGTAATCTGTTAGCTTTTACAACTTGTTGTAAGTCGGCAATTCTCACCTGGCGATTTACTCTTTCAACTGTATAAATGTCATCTGCCTATTTCTCATCTATTCAAAAGTCAATCACCAACTTTAGGAATTGTTGTTCATTGCACATCCAACAACACTCAAATTCCTGTGATGCCTCCTGATTCCGCTAAGTTTTATACATTTCTGCACTTTGAAGGCTTGTTAAGCGAGATTAAATATCAAGCTTACCTGTGTGCATTACAGTTGTATCTCTAGGTTGCTGGCACATTCTTAAAAAGGACTTCCGTTGATTCCTGTAATACTATCGAATGAAGCAATAAAATACTTGCTTCGTTTCAGACCGTGTGGTTGAGTGCCTTCATCCAAGAAAATTATTTTCCGTTGCTGCAACGAATCACGGATACATTTTGTTTCGCATTGTCAGAAATTCAGGTTAGTTTCCCCTGGATTCACCAAAAATTGCGGGCAACATTTTGTGCTCATGTAATTTTCATAACACATTTTCTAAGACATTCAGCCAATATTTAAAATGTAGAGCTTCCGTTCAATGATATACTTTTTGAAAGTTTCAACTAGCGTTAAGTTTTTTGGTTAACGATACGGCTGAATTTGCTGGTTAAAGATGAACGTTCCAGCTATAAAGTAATGGCATGCAGTGATAAATATTTGTGTGCTAAATTCTCAAAAAATTATCTGTACTGTTGGTGTCACATTTCCCATGCTAAATCGTCAATTACCTTAGGACCAGTATCAAGTGTTACCATGACCGCCACGATTAGTAGCAATAACCCCACTCATGAGAATCATTACAGTATTCAGCTTTTGCTGTATGCGTCGCTTGACAGTTTTATGTTACAGTCACTGGAAATAGACAAGAACTAATACTGCGCCCGTTCACTCTTTGAAATTTCTTTTGCAGAACAGAACTGACGAATATTTATCAGAGCCAGAACAAACTGACCGTGTTCAATTATTGTACTATCAAATTGACGGTCTCTTATCGGTCACTTCACATATGCCTACACCACTGAACGAGTTGTTCCAGGCGCATGGTTAGTTGTTCTAATGATTTTTCTTTTCCATGACTCTTATTGGTTATTTGTTGCACCGAACATCAGTTTATTATCAATGTTATACAAGGAAGCCATTGTTGATCAGATCTGCCAAGCAAACCTTTGGATGGCCGATCCATACAGTGGTTCTAAGTCAACCAAGCAAATTAATGGAAATGACCACTTTCGGAGTGCGCACAGTGTATATGAGCATTGGTCAGTTAATTATTTTTTTCGATTTATCGATATCGCATCGAAATTGACATTATAAAAATACTCAACACGTGAAATGTTACAAATGTTTTAATGCTGGACGAATTTAGCAGAACAATATTATGTTAAAAGCTTCGCAGATATTAGTCTCATATTCCGTATTGAGATTCTTTCTGTATTACAATGCAGCTGGTAATACGATCACGCTTTCAAAAAAAATATGAATAACAAAATTGACCGGTTTTTCCATTAAACTCTTATACTTTCATTATTTTTTTACAAACTTTTATTTACATTTCCGCTGTCTGTCATTTTTTACTTATTTCAAGCTTGAAATGTCGTAATTATGTTCACAGACCAAGTTTTTGAACTTTATTTACGAATAATGGAATCCACAAGCAACTTCGTCTCCGATATTTCATCGGATCCGCACAGAACACTTCGTTGGTTCCAGAAAGGTAATTTTTGTTGATTTTTCACACAATTATAGTTTTGGAACTCTTTCCAGTAGCGCATAATTTATCCAAGCATGACTGCAAACTGCGGCTTATCAGAATTGTCCTACGGTGTTTGGTTATCCTCAAGGGTCAGCTGTTTTTACAAGGTATGTTTACGTTTATTTGCTTAATGGCTGGCGTTTTAATTTTTGATAGTGCTTTTGGTATCACTCTGGCGCGGTTTTCGTGATGCTACTCACGAGTAACTCATTCGTTGAATATTTCCACCCGACCAAGACGATTGTTCGTTATAGTTTGTGTCATCTTTGCCCAACTTAACTGAGAGATTACTTGAGTGCGACACAAACAACCGCCAGTGCAATATCTCACGTAATATTACGTTTTGAAGTTAACATCTTAGGTAAACGTTATCACTGAAGGCAAAGACTTGAATCCACCGGTTACTTAAGATAGAAGTCGAACAATAAGATCAAAGCCGAAGGAAACGACCGTCACTCACGAGAATTCCCTGAAGCGCGGGACTTAACAACGACTTTATTTCACCAACACCTCTGGCTGCGAAACATGAAACGGGGAGAAACACTTCAAAATATAACACACATTATGACCTCGGGCAACTTTCAGAAGGGATGGACAACCAACAGACAGTCCACCCTATAAAACCAAAGAAACCCTATTAAGAGTCATTTCGAAAATGTTTCGATGATGATGTCATCTATCGTAATGATGAAACGTCTAACATCAATTACGCAAGTTTTTCAAATAGCATCTGAATAACTACGAACCCTTGAATCTTATTCAATGCAAACGTCTCATCCATAATCTGTGAAGATATGTAAATATCTTATCCATATTTTCCCAATTAATTTACTAAGCTTAAGAAAGCCTTTTGTTATATTTTTCGGACAAAACAAAAAATATTTTAGCAAAGTATTTCGATATATTTGAGACCGATCGGGAATCCATAGTCATGAAAAGAAAGTTTACAATGAATCGGTTAGAGCAGAGTTTTGGTAACGTTTCGCGTCGGACTGAACCTTCGTCAAACCAAGAGTGTCAGTACGAACAGGGTTCAGGTTTAAATGGCATTCACCTGACAAATCCTGACAGGCGAAATCAAAGCAAATTGATCCAACCTCCTGCATGTTGTGTTAATCCCTTAATTGTTCATTTTGTGTACAGGTGCGAACAAAACCCGCTGACCGACTGTAACAGTAATCCGTATGCAGAATAGTGGTCATGATCGCTAATCCTTATTCTGCTGTGTAATCCCTTAATTGCTTTGTTGTTACAGGCGTGAACAATGCCCACTCACCGATATGCCTGCTTGCTTAAGCCGTGTTTGCATTAGGGGTTATGCACGTTAATTCACACCCGCTGCAGAACCGCAGGCCAGAAAATGTATATATCCGCCTTATCTACCTTGCTGACCACATTCACGCCAGCCTTGGTTATTTCAACCAACTGAGCGCGAAGTCTTTCCCTAAAAGGTTTCACACCCAGACTTCTCACTTCAACGTTATCAAGATCCATGCTACGACATGTGCCAAGAACGTATTCAGTTAAGAGGGAATCCCGTATCATTGATTAATATCCATTGGAATTGCGGGTTGCTTTTCGACTCGTTTTCTATGTTAGTCCATCCTATTACAACGTACTTTGGACGCCTTTCTGATGTAAAAACCCAAGCAACCCTTGAATTTATATACCCAGCTCGTCGTACAATCTAAAAATGTCTTATCCTTTAGATTCATTAATGAGGAGCGGAGCATTCTATCTCTCTTATACGTTACTATCATCCCTGTCTTATTCAAGATTCTACTTATTCCTTCGGAGGTGCTCTTGACATACGGTAAAGAGACTGTAGCTCGCAAAACGTTTTTCGTTTTCGGTTGCGGTTGTTTAACTCGATTCAATAGACCTTTAATTAAAAATTTTGGGTAACAGTGATTACCAACTCAACGACGAAATTTTTGATTAGCTCGTTTTTTATCGGTTATATCGCTACAGAGGTGCTCAACCTTGTAAGTATGTATGAAAGCACAAGCCTCATCCATGCAAAGTGCCGCACAATCATAGACTGCAAGTGGGCTAATAAATACTGTCAGGTTGCCTAAGCCTAGACAGATATGCAGCTCACTACTGGTGGCCAATCAAGTCAACACGGTGTTAGCTGCAGAGCACAATATACTGCACGATTGCACATCCGTGCACAACATGGTAAACAATTATTTCATTTCTCACACTTGTGGTAAACTTTGCATATCTGCTCACAACGGCACTCAGGGCACTAATCGTTACATTTCGTTTTCAGTCATGAAATTAGTGGTTATCCTGGTCAAATCGGATGCGCTGAAAGACTGGTTCTTTCTCGCGGATACCAATTGCGAAATTGAATCCATGAATTTCAACACGGATACTCTGGAGCTTGTTATGTGTCTGGGTGCATTCTTGACTGGATGCTCGCATAACCTTTGTGAGAGTGTTTTGAACGATATTTCACAGAATGTAAGTGTATGGAATATTTTCTGCTGATTAAAATTATGTAACTGTCACGAGAGAAATTTATATACTATGCACACCAGTATATCACTTTTGAATGTTTTCTTAATACTTTCTTTTCCAGGCGGTTTTCATCAATCGGAACATTCTCATTGCAACAATCGCTGGGGAGTTGCCACAGAAAGTCAGCGCCCTGACACAAAGCGCAGCAGTTCTCTGTGCACTTCATTGTTGCCGACTAAATTCTGTTGCGCGGTATTGGCTCTCCCTCGAATGTGAAGCTGAAATTGACTCGTTTTTTCAAGTGGGTTACAAATAAAACATGCCTGCCCTTTATCATGCTACCACTGTCACTGTAGTTAACACTGAAACAAATGAGAACATTGCTTTTGATTACGTTTTGATGAACAGAGAGAATGAAATGTTTTATTCAAAGATATTCCAAATTTCAGATCTGGTATCGATTCCAAGATTATTCACTAACAAATGATCGAATTTGTCACATCATATCTATACCGTACATTTTTCAAAAAAAAATCACGCGCCGGCGTTGCTTATTTCGTTCCAGCTCATTCTGTGTCTGTATTCTTTCATTCTGGATCCGCTGGAGCCTTTCAGACAATGGTTAGCCATCAAGCTATATACGACTCTTTTACAATTGACAAACGCCTCGGACAAGGAACGTGAAATTATTGGTATGATCATTGAGACTCAATCTTAACGCATTCAAGGTGATAAATTGTTGACAAGCTTTTGGAATTCAGTAATATTCGATCATATTCAAGAAGGAGCCCTAATCGAATCGGTGCCTAATCCGTCAATCAATTTTCTTAATCTTGTGACCGGGGTACGTGTTGGTTGTTTCACTGATCCGCCAGTTTGTTAAATTAAATTCCCCGGTTGTTTTGCTATTAATCGAGAAACGTATTTTGCTCGATTTGTTGACCTATTTTATACATCGAAATGATGATCAAATCGGAGAGGAAACATTGCAGTGCTTAAATGACTTTGCCATGGAGGTGAGTGAATGATGCATGACAATAATTGTATCTTTTTCGCAGTTGGCAAGGGCCTATAACCTTCATATTCTGACCGATGCGGACAGGGTGTGCATCAAAATGAAGCTCAAAATGGAACCTCGTGAAGGGACTCCGCTGACCGAGTTGGACAGATTTTGTAAATACTTAAAAATACAAAACATTATTTAAAAACTTTAATGATCTCTTGCTTACCGTTGGCTTTTTATTCCCAATCAGCAGCGAGGTATATTTAGGCAAAATGGAAGCTAATTTCGATCAAGCATCACATGACGTTCATCATGTTTTCACCTAAATCTATCGATTATATGCCAAGTCGTCCTATGGGGTGGAAGCTCTGTTTGAGTTGCATCCCAGATATTACTGACATTTCTCTCAATGTTCCAATAGTGTACGTACTTCTTAGTGCTTATTATTGAAAAATTTATGCTTACACTAATCGCACTCATTTTTAAACACGTTTGACTTTAAAACCCGTGCCACTATTCGCCCGTAACGTACTAGCGGAATTTTGCTGCATTTCCTCGCGTGTTAGTTTTTAACGGAAGTCAGAATCTACAAATGTAGTTCAAAAAAGCAGGTCGGAGGCACATTATCCACGTTTCATGATGGAACTTTTGTGTTGACCAAGGGTGTATGAAATTTTCAGTGAGAAAAATGACGAGTGGTAATTATGTTTGATCAGTATTTGAGAAAAATAGATCAGTGCACTGGTGTATACGGATAGTGGTCTAGCGAAACCACTGAAAATTTTATGAGCTATAGGTGTGTGTTTGATGGAAATGCATGCAAATGAGGGTCTTTGTTCAAAATCATGGGTTTAACCGCATCAACATGTTGTGGGCATGTGATCGAATATTGATTCTTATTGATAATCAATTATTTGAGAATCAGTTATTTTGATTGCGTCAATATAGTACTGCTTTTATTGACAAATCCTCGTTGGTTCTGAAATACCTGGGATTTTGCGCGTAACTCCATATTGGGGAATTTTCTTGATTCTCAATAAGAATCAATATCGAACAGGTTGGTTGTTCCAACCTTATCCAATAGTCACTTACGAGTTTATGTCTTTATCGTTTAATAGTGATTCAAAGTTGTAATGGTCTAAAAAAGCATTTAGCTTAACAATAACCATAGGATGGAGTTATGAGATATATACAATAAAAAAAGAAGAACAGGGAAACTCATGTAGCGTAAATCGTATCAAAATTTGGGTTTTCTCTCAAGAATTTGTTTAAATTAGCATTAAAAATATCCAGGTTAGCTGTGTGTGTAACAGTGGAGGACGGTGTTCCATGTGAAACTTACACGTACAGCATACGAATATCTTCGACAGTTCAGTCTTGAATTGGGAATGAGCACTGTAAGTTAATGTGTGAAAAGTTTGGACAAGGGATGGTTAGGGACGTGCATAATGTTGTACATCAGTATGAGGTCACCCCTTAGTCGACGACAGCGAAAGTCGAGAAGATTGAGACTCCTCAAACGTTCTTCATAATAAGTGTCACAACACTTAAGTTGCCGCTACATAAATGCACATGACTAGTATGAAGGACCTGTTTAAATACAAATAATCGTGAATATTAGTTCAAATCAGAATATACAGAAACGTTGTATTTGTAGTTCGAAAGGCAGATCGGAAAGACTCATAAGGTATGTGTATCCGTGATAGAACATTCTAACAACATTCTGACTGAGATAACCCCAAAGTTTTGCAGAGTCGTTGATAATTAACATTTTCAACTTTAAATTCTGCTTCGTTTGGGCACGAAACTTGGTTCCACAATCGGCACAATACAGCACTGGTGACCGTTTGGAATATATTTTCCATACAACGTTGTGGTAAATATTTTGTTAAAGTCTGAACCTAAAATTGAGTGGTAAATAAAGTTCGACTCTGCAGGGGTCAAGAACACGCATGGTTCATCACAACTACGAAAGCGGCCTTGTGATTTCGAACCGTTTTTCGAAATTCATATACTACAAATTTGTAAATTTTGTATTTGAAAATATTCGAGACCGATCGCAGTCCGTAATCATGAAAAGAAAGTTTTGAATGAATCGGTTATAGCACGTTTTCTGGGAACGTTTCGCTTCTGAACAAAGGAGTTTCGTCAGACATGGCATTCAAGTATAATTTTGTTTACCGCTTATCCACTGTTTCACTGAACCTAATCTTACTGTCTCCACCTTATGACAACAAAGAGCCAGAAACCGATAGTGGTGTGTAAGTGCCAGGGATATGAACAACACATTACTTTGGTTCCCATGCACATGGATTACGTTAGCAGTGAGTCTGCAGACGCTGATCGCACCTGCACACAAAATAAACAATTTAGGTATTAACATGGCATTTAGTGTGTGTGATCAACTGTCTTGATCTCGCCTGTCTATCTTAGAGAACTCAGGATTGGTCAAGAAAATGCCATTTAAACCTGAACACTGTTTGTAAATTTTGTCTTCAACTAAATATCTACCACTACGCTGTCACGAGAATATTGAAAAATATTCGAGACACAGGTGCTACACTGCATCAATTGCGAGACTTAGCTTAGTTCTTACCCGAAGCTAAATTGTAAGTTGCATTTACATTTTGACTTTGCAAAACAATGAACCATTTTCAACTCTTCCCACGGTACCAATGGAATTTTGACTGATATATACATCAAAATTCCATTTTGTTTAGTGTTTAATCTGTTGAAGAAGTTCGTTTAAGTATTGGGTCATTAGATAATGCAGTCAGCTGTGTGAAACTTTGCTTGGATTGGGCTTGTGCTTTCATGCTTTGATGTCTATTCTTGTGACTAGTTGCGAATGAATTGATCACAAATTCAAGTAAAAAATAAAAACATTCAATTTCAATAAATAAAGTATGAGATCATTATCAAGAATATTTGAAGTTTGGTATTCAAATTTACGAAAATCCCGTTTCGACGGAAGGCAGAGCAACAGTATGGAATAATTTTCGTTGATGGTTGTTGGTATAACCGATTAGCAGTTCGTCCGCCAGGCCGAGGTTCTTGATCAATGCATCATAATTTGTTGTATACAGCACATGCTCGGATGTTTTCCGTTTTACGAATGCATAACGCCAGAATAAATTATAACAAGGCGTGCTACCGCTGGGTCCAGCACCTTCCAAAATATGAGAGTATCCTTGAATGACACAATCCCAAAGATTTGTATATGTTGATTCGAGAAACGCTTTCGTGTTGAACGGTGTGGGATACCACGATTTTCCGAACGGTCTGTAGAGTAAAGGGAAGACAAAATTGCTTGGCCAGCAATATGTTTTTCCGTAAGAAGTAGCTATTTCACAAACATGTGAACCGTTGTTCCGGTAGTAACCAATATCCAAGTAGGGCCATCCCCATGAGAAAGAACTAGAATTTAGACTTAATGGCTTGTCCTTTCCATACTCTCGTTCAGTTGGAAACCTGCTGTGGAATTTATCTCTGCTTGCTTGACTATTGAGTATATAGTCCGGTGCTAGCGCATGGAGCATTTTCTGTACCTCTGGCCTGATTGTTTCATCCACCATTATATCCAGATCATCATCCCAAGGAATAAAATCGTGGTGCCTGTAGGAACCGATCAGCGTTCCCCCATACAGTATAAATCGATTTAAATAGCCGTTTTTAGCCATACATAACGTGAACAATTTCAACAACTTTGAAAATAATCTTCTTTGACCTGTGCTCATAACGGGATCAAACGCTTTCGGCAGCGGATGTACAGTGCCATTTGGATAACGCAAACCTGAAGGTGAAGGCGCTGTTTTTTGTACTGGCCAGGCTATTTGCCGCAAGTCCGGAAGTAGTCCATTTTTTATTGAGGATCCATGTGAATCGACGACGAATGCATCAAGGTGAATAGATATCGCACCCGGGTTTGTATAGAAAGCAATTCGCTTGATTGGAAGGGACATGTACATGAAGACGAATAATACAGTGATTGCAGCCAGGAAAATAATCCACGCGCGAGGCATCACGATTCATTTGCGCCAGTAGCTGTTTGTACAAAATGAACATTCATAATTTATTTGTGCATATATATTAGTCATCAACTTTTATGTAATTAAATGGGTGGCGTGATTGAACCAGACCTCATACATAGTATTTTGAAATAACATGTTTATATGTATAACGTGCATAATGTATAAATGTTTTGGCCTCCTACGGTCAATGTTGACAGTGGATGTATAACAAAAACACAGGATGCTTTGATGATCTACTGACGTTCATATCAGTATGCAGAACTAGATTTATCATTAACATTCGTCCCGTTTCTGTGTGCTCTTTATTAAGCGGGTAACTGATTTACACACTCTTCGCCACTGAGCACTGAACCTTTGTTTCCACGGCTAGCGTTCAACATCAAGTATTGTCCATGAAGTGGGGTCAATGTGGGAGAATATTCCCATCTTTGTTACAAACGTGGCCAATCATTGAGTCCAAATTGTGATTTCAACTATCCATGTAGTGAAACCTTTAGGATGCCTGCATTCCATTCTGTCGACTTGGCCCGTCAGTGTATGGCTGGATTGTTAACTGGAATTCGCTCTGCCGATAGCATGAGATAGAAGTTCTGCATGATGCGTTAACACATGATAGTTGCTATTTAAATACAAATCAGTCAGCTTTGATTCGTGTCTGTAGTGAATAACTCATGTTTCTCTGCTACACAGTCAAGCATTTTGCATGTATACCGTCATTCTCATCTTCGCTTTGGCGGTATCCATAAAGCGTAATATACATACACTGAGGTGCAGCGAACGAATAATTTAATATAATAAAATAATGAATTGAATATATACAACGATTGAGCTGAAGAAGAGATTACGTATGGTAAAGTCAATTGTTACTTCCGATTAAATTATGTCAGTGCTCCACAGCAAATGTGACGCTTGGTTTAAGGGTATAAATAACAATTAATATTATCCCTAAATCGTGTGCAAATTGCCCTTGCTCTCGATATTCGTTGGCATGATTATTTATGATCAGCAGAGCGAGTACACTACTGACGATTAAATGGTCATATTCAAGCTCATGACGTCGAATCTAATTTAATACTAATCAGAACTACGTTTGAAATGTGTACGAAATTATTTGCATCGAATCCTGCAAGACTTTTCATCAAAACTTTCGAATAGGAAGTCACTGAAATATTTACAGATATCCTAATATCAAAACCTCTTGCTATTTCAGAGCTTTACAACGAAATGATCTGCAAATACAATTTTCATGATAAATTAATCTAGGAGACATATACTTATTTGTTTACTTTACAATAAGATATTCCTTGACCGATTTGCCAGCGTCCAATACATAACTTAGCAACGTATAATGCATTCATGCAAATTAGCTAGTCGAGAGGAGAGTTGTTGGTTTTCAATACACTAGAACAGCAATTGCACAATGCTTTACCATATTGTTTGAGCAAATTAACGAAATAATCATAGCTTTATACTTTACCAAGCATATCAAAGTGACAAATATGTAGCGATTTAAACATTCTACACTAAAGCAAGATTCAAGATGTATGGTAAACGAGCAAATAGATGTGCAACACAATTGGACATACATATAAAATTCCAACAAATATGAGTTGATGAAAATTCGAACCAGGTTTCGGGAAATAATATAAATATTCCCGCATATGAAATAATGTGGAAAAGATATTTATGAAAAATGTTCTGTCAAACTGATTCCCAAGAAAGTGTGAATTTGCAATCACTAGGACGATTATTGGTAAACACACAGTGATTATCAAATTTCCGATAGTAGAAAATTTCAGAGAAAACCTCGACGGACTGAGTAAAAGTTACAATGACATTTAAGTTGGAATTTTCTTATTTGTTGACTAAACATGAATGACTAAACTTGTTCGATAAACATGAACGATTCATACCAACTCCATGTTCTACTTGGAATTTTCTGAAGCATTAGATCGGGTCGATCATGGACTCCTCCTTCAGAACGTAGCCTCGCAGGGAATCAGTGGGAAATTACTTTACTAAATGAAGAGTTAACTGAGTAACCAATGCGCACGGGTACGAGTAGACAGCTCTTAAGGCTCCCTATTTGCGACTCCAAGCGGTGTTCAACAGGGCTACACGAATATGCAATCGTGCAGTACTACTGTGCTATGCTGCTAAGCGTGCTACATTGATTGACCGCCGGTTTGTGTTTTCAGACGTAGATGGTTAACAATTTACTGCAATAATCTCACATCATCCGGTCATGTGTGTGAATAAATTCTCCATTCCCCATGTTCTCTGCAAAAGAGTTCTGCATTTAGAAGGGTTGGACTGAACAGCAATTTGGAGAGGTCCGTTAGTGGTCGATTTCGACAGCATGCGTTTGGATGGCCAGGCACCACACGAAAGTTGATACATGTTTAAATGAGGTCAATGTAGACCTAACCGATGCGTTCGATACATCGTGAAATCTTACCAGAGCAAATCCTGTTCAGGACAACATTAATGTTCTGATGAAATACGTGACACACAATGATCAGCACTCGCCTCATCATTTAGTGTCATTTCGAACGAGTACAATTTCATTGCACCGCTTCCTTTGTTTCACCCGTGAGTATAAGGGAACTTGTTTTCACAGTATATCACTTTTCATGTATTGGGGGAAACCTGAGAAGCATAGCTTGTTCGCTCTTACCTTTGATTCAAGATCAAGATTCAAGAATTTATGGTCACAAAAAGCACATAGCTTCACAATTACCATATCATAGTAAATATGCGTTCAATAAGAGGTATAAAAAACAATTATACGATGTCACTGGAGTCAAGTAATATGCTTACCCTGAGTCAATACACAGGCATCGTCAAATCGTTATGTAACAAATAAGTGTCCAAGGTTCGAGTGAATGTTTGGATACAGGGAGAGGTGATAATTGCTTCGGGAAGGGCATTCCACAGGAAACAGACACGTACCGAATAGAAATATCGGCGACAATTAGTACGGAATGGGGAATTTGTAGTGCCGCTGAGTGGCTACGTGTAATTCCTGATTCACGGTATTTGAACAAATGTTTGAGTGGATGATCTGGAGTATTCAATATTTTGTAAGTAATGATAACGTCACTTCGAAGTCTACGTTGAAGGGGAGTGGGGAGCTTTAGCTTTTTCAACCTTTCCTCGTATGTAAGGTCTCGAAAACCACGCACGAGTTTAGTTGCATGATGATATATCCTGTCAAGCAAGAATATATCTTTTTTCATCCACGGAGTCCATGCTTGCGATGCATGTTCCATTGTGGGAATTAAGTAGGTCTTCATGATGCTTGGCAACGTTACAGGCGTAAAGGTTCTGAAGATCCGTCGAAGCATACCTAGAAGCTTTGAAGCACGCTTGTAAATGACCTCACAATGCACGCTGTTCTTTAGGCTGCCACATATCCAGACTCCAAGATCCTTCTCCGATTCGGTCCAGCTCAAAATCGTCTGCCCAAAGTGATATTCGTACTGAAAGGGCTTACCGATTTGCAGTAACTTGCACTTTTGAAAATTGAACGGCAGTTTATTTCTAACTGACCATTCGTGTAGTGCATCTAAATCACTTTGCAGTTTTACGCAGTCTGCAGTTGATTTTATTCGCATCCAAAGTTTAACATCATCCGCAAAAAGAACTACCTTGCATGAGAGCGTCTCAGGTAAATCATTGATGTAAACTAAGAAAAGCACTGGACCGAGAACGGAACCTTGCGGTACACCACTGGAGGTATTAATGGCTCGTGATTGTACCCCGTTAACTCGAACGGTTGCCTTGCGCTCATTGAGGTAGCTTTCGAACCACACGAGTAGCTGCCCGTCAATACCAATCTGTTTCAGCTTCCGTAGCAACAGGAAGTGATCAACTCTGTCGAAAGCTTTCGACATATCCAGATAGCACGCGTGCACACTGTCTCCTGCGTCAACCGTTTGGGTCCAATCGTTTAATACCGTCAGCAAGTTTGTCAAGCATGAGCGAGCTTTACGAAACCCATGCTGGGCGACAGATAGTATATTTTGTGATTCCAAGTGATGAACTATATTTTCCGTCACTATGCGCTCCATAACTTTGGATATCACGGGGAGTAGGGTGACAGGACGGTAGTTCGCGGGATCTGAACGGCTACCACCCTTATAAATTGGTGAAATTACCCTGTCTTCCACTCTGTTGGCACCACTCCTTCGGTTAGGGAATGTTGGAACAATTGGCATAGTGGTTCACACAGCTGCTGGTCACAGGATTTTAGTAGTGCTGGTGTTATTCCATCGGCTCCAGGAGATTTCCTAGGGTTCAGTCGACACAAGTGTCTTCGTATAATCGCTGAATTAATCTCAATATCATTCAGTTGTTGAGATACAATCGATGTCAGTAAATTCTCATTCGCCCTAACCGTTATCGGGCTAAACACATTTGCATAAAATTGAGCGAGAGTATCAGCCGTTTCCTTTGCTGTGACTGTTAATCCATTCTCAGAAATAACAGGAAACACCCCTGGTTTCACACTGGACCGAGCATTGACAATCCGATAGAGAAGTTTAGGGTTTTCTTCCATTTTCAAAGACAGAGAGCGATGGTAATATTGCTTGTCCTCTTTGACGAGAGCATTCACTTTGTTACGAATTTTAGAAAATTGCTGCCAAGAGGCATCAGTTCTGATCTTTCGGTGTTCAGTCCAAGCAAAGTTTCGTTTCCCGAGCCATTTTTTGTGCGACTGCGAAGCTTAAATCGGAAATCACTTGCCCGTCGTTCATCAACAAATCGCGAATTATGATCTATGTTTGACTGAAGTATTTTCGTGAGCTCACTGCATTGTGTTTCGGTGTTGTGCTGATCAAGTTCTTGCCAATTTACTAGCCCAAGCGATCCACGTAGACCCGCGTAGTCGATCTTTCTGAATTGTTTGGCGGACGCACAAACTCGTCTAGCACTGCAAACAAACTCAAAGGCTAGCACCAGATGATCACTCCGACCGAGGGGCGCAATGTAGTCAACACCCTCAACTGCTGTTTTCTCTGAAGTAAAGATTAGATCCAAAATGGATGGCAACTCTGATCCTCTTCTATGAGTAAAGTCAAACACATGATTATGAAGTGGAATCATGTCGATCACCTCACGAAATTTGTGATCAAATGTGTGTAGAGGGTGATCGGATCTGGCAAAGAGATGAGGAAGATTTAAATCCCCCATGAGTAGTAATTGCGAGCTACGCTTCTCTCCGGCGTAATTTAGCGCTTGTAATAACCTGTCATTTTGAGTATCATTCGAGGCTGGAGGGCGATATATGATTCCAAGAATGCAATCGTCCTGTGACACATTCGTGAGACTGCACCAGAGGGTATCTTCGAAATCAAGGTTTGGATCGTGAATTTTCATGCACTGAAGCCGTTCGTGACAGTATAAAGCCACACCACCACCTTTTCTTGGGCGATCGTCCGTATTAGCATCATGTGGGGGATTGAGAGTTCACTTTCAGTCATACAGGATTGAAACCAGGTTTCAGTAACAGCAACGAGGTCTGGCGTGTATCGTTTGCACAGCTCGGTCAGTTCAGTCAATTTGTTGAACAAACTTTGAGCATTGGTATAGATGCATTTAAGTGAGTTTTTAGAATGTAACACCGAGTCAGTATTTCGTTATTATTCGAGCAAATAATACTCATCAGTTCACCCCAGCAGGTACCACGGAATTTTATGAATCCCATGGTAAAGCCAATAGATGATACTCGTTAAAAAAAATAATTAGGACTACGGAGTAACGTGGCTTTAAATAATCGATAAAATAAAGTATTTAAAACTTGGTCTGCAGTGTGGGGTGTGAGCAAATAGATTACAGTAACTTATCTTATTTCATTTGAGGTTTTAGTACATTAAATTTTCACTATTTACTAAACGGTTCTCTGCCGTGTAACAGTGCATGCTATCGCAAATCACACGTTTTGATCTTGTCAGCCGATCAACAGTAAAATTACCGTTTCGACATAAATATTCCAGTTTGCTCACAGGCGCAAACGTTTTCCCACGACTAACTATCATACAGTTTTTTCTATCGTTACAAAGTTCGCATCATGCTACGTAGTTTGATACGCGACTCAGTTATCTATCTTGTGAGGTTACCGAGTTATCGTGAATTCTGTGATTCTGTGTTTCAACATCGTGGTTCGTTGTACGAACCCTATTCAACAGTGGCATTCAAGAATAATCTTGTTTACCATTATTCCACATGTTTCAGCTCACTGAAACCTGATCTTACTGCCTCCACTGACGACGGCAAGGGTAGGGTGTCCGAACATCGTGGTTCGTTGTACGAACCCTATATAACAGTTGGCTTACAAGTATAACCTTGTCTGACGAAATCACGAGTGCAAACGCAGCTATATCGACCAGTCGACAAAACACTCATCTCTCAACCGGCCGGCCCAAGTCAGGCTACAAACTTGTGCAACAACGTCACCAGATCCAACACAAGCGAAAAAATCGATCGATCAAGTTGTGACTTCGAGGGTTGTTGTCCCGACAGCGACATGGAACCAAGTTGACCTCTGCGCCAAGTAAGCCGTGATAGAGCTGCTAAATGTACTTTTGCGATTCACACCTGCACGTGACCTGTGATGAGACTTTGATTAGTGTGTGTGAGTGTGAACGATAATAACTATCCATCCATAAGGGATGTGGATGTGAGCACCACAATATATATCCATCCGTAAGGGATGGGGATGTGAGCAACACATTACTTTGGTTATCCATCCGTTTGTTATTTCTGTAATACCTGTAGAAATTCAAATATAAATAGCCGTCGCAAGAGTATACATTCATCTGTTGGAAAAGTGCCTAATACATTAGAGAGTATATTGTCGCAACTGAAAGGGGAGCTTGCACAAATGAAGAATACTATACAGCCATAAATCAAGCCTAAAACATTCAAAATGATCAAACGAATATGCTCAACTTTACCACCACCAAATCATTCTCCTGAAAAGGCTGAATTGTTGCAGCACGGCACCAAGGTGAGCGTTAAAACCGCCTTAAGGTTGAAACTGTTCACATCGAATGCCCCATTAAGCAAAGCTGCCTCGAAAGGAATTTCGTTCAGTGTTATCCGCACCAACGTGCCAGAGTCGCCTGATATGTTATTCTCGAGTAGACACCAGCATGACTTGGCTGAATGATTGAAACTGTGTACTCGGATGAATCTACAAGCGATCCATCCGGTTTCGTTGATTCGACTGAGTCCTCTCCGCAAAGTGCTACGCCAAGAAAAGCCGCGGTTGCTCAAGGTATTAGTGCGAAATGAGAAGGAGCTAGAAGTTATACTCCTATCGACATACTTGCTACGGACTGCAGGCAACTACCTTCGGTGTACTTATTGATTTGCCCTCGCAAATGAAGGAAACAAATGATCACAATAAGCGCACCCTTATTCTCTTAAATGTCTCAGAAGCTGCCACACGTTCAGATAATAAGTGTAAATCTAACCACGGCATACAACGGTGGAGATTTATCAATAATGCTATCCAAACCAGCAATGCAGCAGTTATCGTTACTTTCTGAATCCAAAAGTCCCCGAATTACGAAGGTAATGGTCCACGACTCCTTAAACTGACACTTTTGACCACAACTATGGTGGAGACCGTGCTTAACAAGTGAAACTAGGATCGATACAAACTTCCACGAGAGATCAAAATTATCAGTAAACACTTGAAAACCGACGCTATCGGACAAGTCACCGAACCTCTTGGTACTGAGCATAGCGATTGCGGGATTCCTGATACAAAAAACGGATCTGGAGCGACTCTCTCGGAGTCGGTGATGTAATATATCCATTAACACGAGCCGCACCATCTTTGACATGTACTCAACCTATCTGCTCAAATACTCATCATCAAACACTTTTATACAGATCAAACATTAAATATTTGTACACAAACGTACGATGCTTGATAAATAAATTACCCGAGCTAGTCTAGCTTCGTGAAAAATATTCA
>JACCGJ010004221.1:0-26850 GCA_013407085.1 Atriophallophorus winterbourni
CCCCTTTCTGTTCTCTATATAATCGCTGGCCCTGTCCAGCTCTAGGACCTGTGTCCTGAGTCTCGACTTGGTCATTTCATAACCATCCTGTGGTTTTCTGTTCTCTGTCTTGGTGAGCTTGGTCTCTCGTATCATCTAGTTGATCACCTGGCACAACTCTCTCTCAAACCCACTACATAGCACATACCGCAAAAGATAGCTCCGAGCGAAGGGGTGCGCGGTCTTTCTTGGGTACATCTCTTACTTAAATAGCTTAGAATTTTCGTATTGGGTAGCCATTATTGGTACCATCTAGATTCCTTTATACAATCCTTGCCCTTGTGTCGATGATTCGTACGAATGTTACGAAAATTGGAGCTTGATAGCTGTGTATTTTGGGGGATTTAATATCAAATACTTTCTTTTCTGATCGGGTTTTAAGTTCATCTGTCACGCCGGTAACCACGTACTTGGCTTAGTTCAGCGAAAACGACGTGAGAGAAAAAGCAAAGCTTAACTGGATTACCGGCACACTCAATTAACTCAATCGCATATTCAGTTTAATAGGGTGTAGGGTTTAGCAAGACTTGTTTGGGTTCACATTTAGAAAAGTGATTAGCTGTTTCTGGGGTGAAATATCCTACATACAGGCACTGGCTATATCAACAGGTCGAATAACAATAAAAAATATCACAGTATTCGATGTACGATGAATTTTTATTATCAAATTGTATTGTGCATTGTTTGAACCATATAATTTAATTATACGATAGAAGTGTGCTTACACGGTCATGTATCTAGTTTAATAAGACAACAATCTCGGTAATTAGGTATGTCTAACTCTAATGAAGGTGTAGTTTAAGCTTGATTTTGAAGACAAAGTAGTAAAAATCAAATTCCTGAAGTAAGTTTATCCATTAGGCTAACACGGAAGCAAAACAAATCTGGACGACATTCTAAACGGAATGTGGTGTTTGTAACACATGCAGATGGACGTGTATTGTAGCTGGTTCCCATTTTCTTGAAAGAACTGACAAGGAAAAGGGCTTGGGTGTTTGGGTGAGCAGCACGTTGAAACCGTCACATAACGCCACAGCTGTTTATGAAAAGACGTCAAGAGTACTGCTTCTGCTTAAACGCGTGTTCGGGAGTTTCACGAAGCAAACCGTTCATCGAATAATTAATACGTACGTGAGGCCAACCATGGAGTATGCGGTTCAGGCTTAGTCACCTTGGCTACAGAAGGACATCAGCCTCTTGCAAAGAATATATCATCGGACCACCAAGCTCGTACGTGGTTTAAAGCATAAACAATACGAAGATCGGATTACAAGCCTCAATCTTGTTGACTCTCGCTAACGCCGCGACTTGATTCTTATGTTCAATATATTTCATACCCCAAACTATCCCTTGAATAAACTATTCACATGACTACCACCCCGAACAAGCCGGAGTCATGACTATACAGTACTTATTCCCGACTCGAAACTGAACTGTCGAAGGTATTTTTATTCTGTACGTGTATGTTTTACATGGAACTCCCTACCCCGTAACGTTGCATATTCACCCAACTTGGATATATTCAAATCGAACTTGGACAACTTCATGTCGATCAATCCAAACATTGAACCTATATATTCTGCAACATAAAAGCTTTGAACCCATGCATCGAAGTAAACTATACATCTTTACCCCATCCAACCGGTTGAAAACAATTTCTACCCTATGTATTTTTACGTGATTCCTGAACTGATCAGTAAGCAAACAAATCCCGTTTTTACTACCTATGTTATTCGTAATTCCCAAATTATTCTATGGTTTTTGTAAAGCTATGTGCGTTTTAGACCATTGAATTGAATTGAATTGAATTGAACATAACCGGTGTTTCTAACACCTCGCTTATTCTTTTGTCTGTGAATTGCTTTACGTTTAGCCTTACACTTTGTTACAGTAAGAGGGTGATTGTAACCCATCAACCGATTGGCTAGATCTGCGGTATTTCTTGCCTAACGAGAACTGCCCCGCGTAACCATGACAACCAGGTTGTTATCACATACTCCATTATCGAGGGTAATATTTAATGATTATTAGAAAGTTGGCTGTTGTCAATTGTTTCAACACCTTCGGAATCACATGGATTCAATGGACAGTCTGGTTAAGCTAGTTGCACATGAGATGCAGATGGATCCATTATTTTGGGTCCTACTCCGCAACGCTCAATGTTGAGTATTTGACCCAAGGTAAATTAAAAAAGCATACCAGGTTGTGTAAGCTTGTAATTTGAAAATTTAAACAAGCACATCATCTGCTACCGACGAGTTCTGGAGCACTTTAGGCCAAACTGAAGATTTGCGAATATATTCTTGAGCCTTACTTGCCTCCGATGTCATGTTATCTGCAAAAATAAACAGTGTTATTCTGCCTAGATCATTCACGAGCACCTTGCTGGACTGTCCGTTGTACGAACCCTATACAACAGCGGTATTGAAGTATTACCTTGTTTATTCGCTTCAAGGTTTCCGAAATAGTACAAGTACTTCGTCATTTTCGAGCACTTTTGCTAGAAATGTAAGTGATCATCGATCAATACTTTATCACATCCAGCTACGTAGATATAAACAAACCAGTTTTTACTCCACTCCAGGTCGGTTTACAACGATTTTAGTCAAAGGCATTTACGGCAATGTTATTGCTTAGTCATCCAGGGGACTACTTGATATAAGGTCTATGTGTACTTTCTCCATTGCCAGTGTCACCGTAACAGCATTAATCGTTAGTTTCACGCGGGAAGTTATCAACTCCATTCTCCTACTTATGGGCTTCGATGTAAGAACGAGACTTTTCTAAAGCGTCGGCAATTTGCAGTAAAAGGAAAACGTCGATTGACATTTCATTTATCTACATGTTTAAAGATAACTGTATAAGAATTCAGACTTGCGGTAAAAGGTATTGATAAAGCGGATCATGATCGCAAAAGAGTTCAAAAGAAATACTGGAAAATGATTCGGTGAACCATAGAGAAGCTGAGTTAAAATACTAGAAAATTCTGTAAAACTTCAAGTTTAACGCTAAAAGAATGGAGATGAATAATTCTAAGCATACCTACTCTAATCAATATTGAGTTCAGGTGAATTGCACAACATAAATAACTGCAATTGTGACAGTCAGACACTCACAAATGTTCGTTCTAGAAAACCTGTACGTTCAAGGGTGTCATTTCAAACTTCTAGTTGCCTTTCGGAAGCGGAAACATTTATCGATCAAAAATTAATTTTTGTCTTTTTACGATAAAACGTTTTTAAGACTTATTCAAAATACCAGGAGATTAAACTTAAATTCTAATTCGAAACCTTTGTAGTTATTGCCCGATTTTTCTATTTGATTTAATCTAAAAGTTGGTTTGCTGAAAAATTACCGTCTGTAAAATCGCAAAATGAACGATGTATAATTCTGCACTTTGAGACTCGTAAAGATAAATATCGAACCGCATCTCTAATTGACGCTGATTACTTCCCGTTAAACTTATAATACAAGCTCAAATAATTACAAGTTGAAAACATACATATCATAATGCTACTCATTCTTTATAAGTAGCTGAAAACGCATAGTTTTGTATGTGAAGTGCAGGTTCACTAACGTCTTTGAATGTGTGCGCTTTCTGCATTTGGCCTCTTGCTCACAATCTTTGTTTCATGTCTATACGGTATCAAAATTTCCGAAAATTTTAAAGCGATTTCCTTCATTTGACTAAGTTGCCGATAAGCCTAGGCGCAATTACCTGCTTACCCACCTTTGAAGTTATGAAATAATTTCTACCTTTCTCTTTTGAAATAAATCTAGTTGATAGAAGATTCTGTAACCGAAAGTATTAAATCGATTTTTAATCTGAGTAAATAGCCCTTATATTTAATTTTTAAGAATCTAGAATTTGTGGAGACAAAAAATTTGGCTAGCAATTGCCATATGATCTTTCACACACGTTCATAAAAAGAAATTATCGTTACTCAACGTCAATAAACCCGCCTAGTGTCACTTATAGTAGCGCTAAATACTAAAGATGTACACGTATAGTCAGATCGTTGTGTTTGTTCAAATTGTGCACACTGTGAGCCGTAACAATATTTTTGGAAAACCCATTTCAACTTAAGCAGGGCCGCAAGGAATTCCAATTTCGCGATTTTCAACGCTAGAATGGAGTGTTTGTAATGCAACTGAGTGGATAAGTGTTATAAGGAGTCGCGTTGTTTAAATATTCTCTATGTAATACTTGTATATGTGCATCACATCACTCCGAATGCCTTTATGTTATCATCGAAAGTACCAGAAATCTTGAATGAATGAGGTAGCAAAGCTTGTACTTTGAAACTACCGTTGAATAACTATGGTACATCTAATATTTTCAAACACATGTACACTAAATGCATGTGCTGATGCGGTTAAACGTGTGTGCGTGAACTCACTCACTCACTCAGTCCTCGCCGTGCCGGGTGGCACATGAGGCGAAGATAACCCCACGCCAGTGGTTCCGGTCTGCCGCTGCTTCCGTTGCCGTCTGCACCGTGAATCCTTGTGAATGTAGTTCGCGTTCCAACGTTCTGCGTCAGTTTCCTTGGGTCGCCCCCTTTTTCGTTTACCTTGCGGAAGCCAGTGAATGGCTACCTTCGTATGCGAACTGGGATCCATCCTGCAGACATGAACGAACCATCTCCACCGTCGTCTTTTGACTACGGTAGATACCACTTCCAGACCAGTTTTTCGCAGGAGCTCTACATTCGAAATGGTGTGTGGCCAAAAAATCCGTAGAATCCTTCTCAAGCAATTAGTTTGAAACACGTTCATTCTGCGCTCAATGGCTGCGGTCGTCTTCCAGCATTCCGATGCATACAGCAACACACTCAGAACGTTGCTCTTGAAGAGTCTGATCTTCGTGTTAAAGCTGAGAGCGGAGGATTTCCAAATGGAATTCAGCATGCAGAATGCTTGGTTCGCCTTCCCGATGCTTCTCCTGACCTCATCTTCAGAGTCACCATTTACAGTCAGTTTACATGCATTTCCATATCATGCGCATACACTCAACATGACCGAGTTGATGTTGTTTGCGCTCATGAGGAGGGCAACCTGTTTTGTTTGTTTTGTTTACAAGTTCTCCGCGAGTTCAAGTAATGTTCCGGTCTGATGAGCGCACACACAAATTAAGTCTGGGTCTATGCGATATAAAAATATGAAAATATGGATATTCTTAACGAGGAAGCCTTTCAAAGTACTCAGCCTAGCTTGGAGTTGGACAAATCTCATGTGGCGTCGCAAATGCTTCTTAAAAGTTTAACCTACGGTGTTCCGGAATACTGTCAAATTTTTGGAATCTTAACGCATCAAATGGAGATATTCTCGCTGAAAAATATATCAAGATCGCGCATTCTTGACTACCCTAAGAACGATAAATTGTAAAATCCGATATCTTCATGCTGTGGTTGTGCTAACACTTAAACCAAACTTAGTTTCAATGCTGTTTGAAAAATACAGCTTCTAAACAAAGTTTCCCTAAAATTAGTTTCTGATTGTTTACTTTTATTAACGGGATTAAATTAATATTGTCGAACTTCGAGAGTTGCCATTTATCCACTTGTTCATTGTGATATCAAATGTAAACCAACC
Source organism: Atriophallophorus winterbourni (assembly GCA_013407085.1). Lineage (NCBI taxonomy): Eukaryota > Metazoa > Platyhelminthes > Trematoda > Plagiorchiida > Microphallidae > Atriophallophorus > Atriophallophorus winterbourni. The sequence goes on from JACCGJ010004221.1 coordinate 5,635, forward strand.
ACTTCGATTCCCGTGACCTATAAACCTGGCTCGACAACCAGACAATCAGTTTATCAACGTAATGGGACTTGTCACAACCACGCGCGTTTTATCATGGATCCCATGGAACAAGCCCACTCGATGATCGATCACTTTGGGTTACTTCCACTTCTTGAAGTTGGTCCCAGTTTCGATTTGACATTCATCAACAATTTGGGTGGCCGAAGGCTGCGGTTTCATGTGTGTGTCGCTTCCTGACAGATTCCGACAAGACACATTAACTATATCGTTTATCAATGCGCCAATTGACCACGCGCACTGGCATGCTAGAATTTTTAATTGATATCTTGTTTAGAATGAAACACGTCTGATGGCCTAGTAACGTTTGAACGCATACCGTCATCTTCCATCAGAGCACCATACCGCAGTAAAATAAATGTTCCCCTGTAAATGCTGGCAACGGGATAGCCAACAATATTTGGCGCCATTTTAGGCATTGCAAACAAACAAAAGGCAGACTGGGGGGTGAAAATGGAGGTGCCTTTTCCGATTCCACTCGCGTGTATGAACGGCAGTGTTTATCTACTCAGTGTTGATTTGTAGGGTCTTGTTGCATGTGCAATGATTTTAAGCTGGAAATGGGTGGTTGGTTTTGCAATGTCGAAATTACGGTATATATGTGTTTATTAATCGGCTTAATGATTAGTGCTAACTGAATTGTCAATTAATAATAACGCCTATTTTCTATGACACTATAGAAACACAAATGATGTCGAATCGGCCAACATTATAAGAACCATCCGAAAATATTCGAAATTATATCGCTGGCTTAATAATAAATTGAGCGAAATTAGCAACAGATAATTACACAGATAATATTAACGAAGCCTGTATGTATGTTAAATCTTAGTTACACATGCAGCTATTAAGATATGTGTACGTAACAACCAGTTTGGAATCTTATGGTAATTTATGCATAGATTTTGTTTAAGGTAGCAAGGGAAACGTATCTCGAAGCACATATTTGTGTGAACCACTGTGCATTCAATTTGGTCGACGACTGTCAAAATCTCTTTAACGCTGAGAGCTAGGTGAGTGAGCCTGAGAACCAATCCACAGACGAAGGTTCCCTCACATACAGGATCCTAACTACCAAGATATATTAACTAGAACCGCTGTTTCGACGTTCAACTACCATGATACTTGTTCACCCATATACTAGTCATCTCAAATTCAAAATGGAACTGCAGCAAGAATTTCTACTCATTGCCTGCCCATTTACGTTCGGCAAGATACCAGAAAATTTATCAGGAATTAGACGGTTAAGCTCGAATGACTCCTCAGTGTGAAAACGAAAATCTCTCCCGAAGCATTCACAGCTATAGGTAGTGTTCGGCCGATCGGCAACATTCGCATCGTGCGTGCGTTATTTTTGTTTAGCAGCCAAAAGTAGAACCTAATCCTCCTTATGCTGAAAGTGGACTCTTAGCCTTATGCTTACCAGCTGAGCGGTCAAGTTACTTCGGACTCGTAAGCATTTCATACTCTGTTGCAAGCGTATTTGTATCGCGAAGGTGGTCTAGCGAAAGCTCAGGTTATTGATTGTAACTGCGGATAGAGTGTCTTTAAAATTAAGACTTATGGTCATTCGCCAGTCATTAACCAACCGGTTTACGTGACGCTGTCACAATCAAGTTGAAATGTTCCGTTGAACATCTTTCAAGAGCACACCTAAAGTTGCTACCGTGTCCATACACGGTATGTTCAAGATATGACGGAAACTGAAATAATACATAGCATTCTAGTGTATGTTCTAGGTTTTGCTGCCTTAAAGTAAGGTACTTAATATGCACTCTATACTATCACTCTTGCATTCGTGGTCAGCCTGCGCGTGCTCCCGAGACGGGAGATTAAATGGGATATAATGGCAGTTATTCCACAAATCTGTTTATTAATCTCACTGTCTAGCAGCTGGTTTTCAGCAAGATGCGATGTACTAGTTCAAGCTAATAATTTTGAACACTGCGAATGTCTACGAAGTTTAGTATTGTTTATTCTCATTGTCAGCCCAAATTCTTTGCATACTAAACTGGACATTTATATGTCGGATAAGCTGTGTTTGCGCCGGTTTAGCGACAAATGATTACTATGATTGACATATGTTAACAAAATATACAATTGTTTCAGTTGTTAATAGAACATCGAATGTTATTTCATTCACAAAACTTGAATCACGGAATCATCAAGAGTACACTTGTAGCAATTTACGCACGTGATCTTTAGGTAAAGAAGTAAAACAGACGGCTTACTATAGTGACGGCGCAACAAGGTACAGCCTGTACAAGGGCTAAAACTCAGATCATTGTACTATACGACAGCACAAAACATTATGACACCTCCCTATACATCACCATTTTTAGATTCTCTTAAATCAATTATTATTAATGTCTGAAGAAATAGACAAATTTCAAATTCATTTTTTATGGTATACCCTTCTGAATATGTCCATTTATATATTGAATAAAATATTGTTACTATATACATACTGTTATACCTCTTCGGCTATTTTGTTTTCATTGAATCTCATCGGGATTCCCTTAAGTTTTCCCACCCGGTTCATTTCTCCCAAACGGTACACATTCTCGCTCTGGTCCTTGCTGAGTGACGAATCAGACAATCGACTCATTACCGGTAATCCTTCTATCCTTCTATCGCTTAACGAACCATGAAACTCGTTTGCTCAATGTCGCATTTGCAGCGAGATGATTATTGGCAGATTTGTTGTTGATTACACACATCCTGTGCCTCGCTACGTCTAATCAGCCGATCCGTAACAATTCAATCGGTCAATTTAATCTCGAGACACGAATGCGTTTCACGGCAGACTCAAAGGAATTGAATTGTTTTAGCACATGTGTGCGTCTATGTGTGTGTGCATATTCGTTATGCTGTTCAACACAGCCCGCTGGTAATTATCCGTCCGTCTTCATATCTCGGAATTCACCGCAACACCTATCCCACTGTTCAAATAAGCGCGTGGTTGACAGCTTAATACATAAGTATGTATGAGATCATTTGGTGTGCATAAGTGAGGCCTTAACGATAAGTTTACCCTGCGGGCAATTTACGGTGGCTAATTATTACTATTCGATTTATCCAAATCTATCATTAATAAGCAAGCGAGCATACAAGGCGAGTTAGTATACGAAATGCGCATTTGTCTACTGCGATTAAATTTCCACCTTGCTCGGTTTTTGTAGATACTCGAAATATACAACCATTCGATAATTCTTACAGATTTACAAGGGATATTGAAAAGATATGCATAATATTGGATCTTTTCAGTGAGGTCACAACTTGAATCGTTTTCTGGCAGTTTCGGTAATAAACGTGTTTAATAAATGAGAGGAAGAACGGGTTGCTAGCGATCAATATGCATTCCACTAGGTTGGATTGGCTTATCTGGGTGGGGCAGAAAGCGCATACAGTAATGTGACAAATATCCTTAATCTCAAATAACGTTAGACTTTGAAGACGCTGTTTAATAGGGTTCCTACAACGAACTGCGATTTTCAAACACAGAATCACATTGTGATGATTGGTCGAGCGCTCAAGGCGATCATGGATGACCGAAGTAATGTGATATTCACAGCCCCGCGGTTACATTCCACAACTGGTTTATGGCTGTGTGCCATTATCAGGCGTAGACAGTAGGACTAGGTTCAGTGAGCATTGTAACAGTGGAAAAGTGGTACAAAATGTTATGGTGCGTAAGTGCGGGGTTTGTCACTTTGATTATCTTAGTCTCATTTTAGTATTGGTAGTACTTGCATTAGAGACGCTATCTATGATCGTTTTAGATGCTAATTGGATTTTCTGTTTTTGACGCTGACAGCATCTCCATGTAAGGAACTAATTTATACCAAAAAGTAGGTCAACATTAATTTCCGCATCTGTGTACTTCAAAAAGGGTATGCTTTGAACGGTAAACTATGTTTGAACTTTGTAGCGAGCAAACATGGATATTTTATTTTTGCTTTTGTGCCTAACCACATTCTCGGTAATGAAACTGGTTGGTCATGCTTATCCAATGGTAGTTTCAAAGCTCAAGCCTTGTCCACCGTTTCTCCCCTGATTCAAGGTGCGCCGATCGCGATCGTGTTGTCCTCATAATCATGTAATCAGCCATGTTGTGTGTGTTTGGTTAGGCCCAAGTTGTTTTCTGACGGCTGCGTTCTAGCGACGGCTTTGTCTTTTGAATCGGTGGACTGCTACATGTGATCGGAAAAATACAACTGCGGAAATTTTGTTATAATCTATCGTTTAATGATTGCAATCGTATAACCGTTTACTTCGGATCTATTACAAGTTAACAGGCAACAATTCACCGGAATCCACAGTTTAATTAACTCACGCAACTGTTTATTTTCAATCTGTGAATAAACGACTGTTTATCGATCAATTGTTCTTGTTGGCCTGCTTCAGTCGATGTCGACCATGGATGTACATCACAATAGCATGATTTTTCATGTTCCATAGCTTTTCGAATGATTAAACAATACCATTCGGGATGAACAATCTCTCCCGCAGCGCTTGCAACGATAAGCAGAACTCGGTTGTAGGGCGTCAGTTGCACGCCGGTGGCGTGATCAGCTTTAAGCAGCCAAGAGCTGTATCTGCTCCTCCCCAGCTTGCAGACGACACTTTACACAATGCCTCCAATAATTCGATTTCATAATTTCATAATGGAGCCTCATATTAACCAGCCTACAGATTTATCTGTGATTGGTCCACTAGCTTCCCAATCCGTATACCGAAAATATCTTCCTCAATGTTGTTCAACAGACCAGTTATTGCTCCAGGTGTTTTACAACGACCAGATGTAATGTGAACACATTCTTAGTTGACCTCGGGGAAATGAAACAAAGTGCCAAGTGGAACAATTGATGTTGCTTGGCGATATCAGGTCACGAATGGAACCGTGTGACCTCAACTTTACTGTCAGATGTTTTGTTCATTGGGTGCTTCGCAGCATATTACATAACAACATGTGGAGTCGTTGATACCAGCTTCGAATACATGTTTTTGCAATTACGACATAGATAATATTTTGGTTCTTTTTTTCTCGAGTTTGCTAAAACCTCATTGTCTAGATATTGTTTCGAAAATATGTAACTGGTTCCATTATGTCAAAAAGTGTCTAATTATTGATCGCTTATCCAGAAAAAGCTATTGACAAGATGTCCAAAATCATATGCTTTACTAAATAAATAACCTTTTTTAAATCATTAAGAACGTCACACTTACACTTTAATATCTCCTAAGTCGCGTCTTCAATGATGTGTGTGAGAAACCTTCGATCACTTGTCAAGTGTATATAAATAGCATTAATCACGGTCGAAAATCTGCACTCAATGATTAGTTATTGATAAATCTGGCAAGAACATCGGTCAATAACTGTGGCCGTCTCTTTGTTAATGAGCTCGATTGGATTGGTAGATATTGTGATATTATAAATTCACAATCAATTTCTCACTAATTCAATTCGCATCGATTTCCCCACTTGGGTAATTTGAAGTGAGCGCGTCTCCCGAGCGCCGAATTTGATCCGGTCTGTTGAAGGACGATTGTGTGACTTGTTAGTCCAGTGGAAGCAATTTATGGAACAATCCCTTATACAATCCGGGCATGATAGCCACACACACATACATACAAAGGACAACAATCACTTGTCTCGGCTAACGATAATGAGCTCGGTGTCACTGGGAGACTGGTTATAATTAGGAGTAACAAACACCTCTGCTAAGAGTCCTCGAGTCACATCAGATTTGATCAAGAACACTTGAAGCACGATGTGAACCAGAGAAAAAGTGAGATGGGAAAATTAAATTACAAAATTGAATGGAGTGGGATAATATGACTGGCTGTGAGCAGCGCTTGAGTTCCGGGGTAATCAAAATTGTTAATATTTGGGAAATCCTCACACGGAAAACAGAATGTGAATGAATGTTATTGACCATAAAACACGTTTGTTATACACTAAAAAGTAAGCGTTATGCTATAGAAAAATCCAAAGAACGTTCTTAATTGTCATTCGATTATGCTTGGTTCACCTGCAAGCATTGAGCTATTAAAATGAGCGATTGTTCGTTATTTTATAAAATCACCCTTGGAGTCGGCCATTCATATATTTTCAGATCAATGATATTTAATATGACCTTCAAACTTTAGCCCTTGCTTACCGCTTTACTGCTATTCCTGTGCTCAATAAACTCAATTTTTCTACTTACGTACGTGTTAGGTGGGGTTTAATTGAAGTGGACATGAGCATACCCGAAAACCGGTAAATAGAGTGAATTTATTATGCATCACGCATAATTTGTCGGCAGTTACTTCTGCTCCATACCAGAACAGACAATAACGAATGTCACTTTTTTGGAGCGAAGTGCGAAGTGCGAAGCGAATTTTCGAAATGCCCTAACTGCCCTTCGCAATGGCGAATAGTATCAAAGCGAATATCCGAAGTGCCATAACGAATATAAGCGAATAATCTTCGCTCAACTTCGATGTCCCCCAAAAACTTCGTTTTCGACAAAAAAACATTGCTATAAATTGCTATAGTTCGCTAATATTCGTTTAAATTCACTATTCTTCGCTGAAATAAAACGAATTCCGAAATAAATTAATTTTAAACATGAAAGAACTTTTATTTGACAAGGGAGGACTTTTTCATGAGCTTTGGCATTGGAAATATACAAAACCTTCATCTCAAAGGCAATTAGGCTCCTCCTCTGACTCGGTCTCTGAGACCGGGGTTCTGGACCTGGACCTGGTGCCGGAACTGGTCCGGCTGCCTCCAGTCAGAGGGGAGTAGGCCCCCGCCGTGAGCTCCTGGGTGTCGACAAACTCGACATCCTCAAGGTTGGCCTCAGGGTCATCCTGGTCTTTGAGCTGCTGCTGACACTGAGTGCTGGTACCTTCGCCATTGGTGAACTCCTGGATGCGGAGCTTCATCCTCTTCATGTAGGGGAGCACTCTCTCGTAATTGTCATGAATGTAGACGAGCTCCCGGACCCTCTCGTTGTTCAGAAGTCTTCGGGTGGGCTTGGTCACGAGTCCAGCTTCCGAGAAGACCCTCTCTGATGAGGCCGAGGTAGCCCGGATGGCGTAGACCATGCTAAAAGAAAATGAGACAGGTTGAGTATTTTGTATTAGGTTCCAGGGGGTCCATGGGTGCAAAAGTTGAACTACTATTTCGAAGTATAGCAATACTATATCAAAGTATAGCAATACTACATCTAAGAATAGAAAATAATATATCGAAGTATAGCGAATAATATCGAAGTATGGCGAAGTTTAGCGAATATTATAGCGAAGTATGGCGAATAACGAGAATAAATTATAATCCAACGGAAAATAAGTGACCTTTAACTTTGAAACAACTTACTGGGCGACTTTGGCGAGTAGAGAGAGCTTCTTGGCCTTCATCTTCCAGTACTGGAGCACGTCGATGTCCTCCTTTTCCAGGGGAGACGCCATCCACTCATTCATCTCCTTGACATAGGGAGGAACTGGGGCTGGTTGAGACTGGGACTGGGACTGGTCGACGCTGCCAAAGGCCAATTCCGGATCAAGATCAAAGTCATGGTGCTCTTGGAGAAAACCTTCAAGATCTTGGCAAGCGGGTTCCGGCATCCGAATGGATGGTGGGGCGGCTGGGGCCAAGTTGACCAAGAGCACCTCCAACCACGCACGCAAAATAAACAAACGCCCAGGCAATGCGGCAAGCACCCACGCAGAGCGGCAAACACCCAAGCAGATCAAAACACCCACGCCCTTCGCATCCGGCCACACACCTACGCGAATACATTTAAAATATTGAAGTACAAAAAAGTACAACCCTTTGTCTACTGACGGTAACTCTAGTTACCACCTCAAATGTTAGCTTATAGCAATTAAACAAGCAGTCGGTTGCTCAGTAGCTTACGTCGGTACCTTCAGTCACCATCGGAGTGCACTTGTCTGGCGGTGTCTGTCATCTGATCCTCGCAGGACTCTTTTTAGAGCCAGTCGAGTGTCAACAAGTGTCAACATCAAAAACAATTCCCGCAGACAAAGGGTTAAAATATTAAAGTACAAAAATGAACACTTCGCTTTTAGCGAAGACTTCGCTAATATTCGTTTACGGCGAAGTTTGAACTTGCACTTCATTTTAAGCGAAGCGAAGTATATCGAATTTTTGGTAACCAGAACCCTTCTATTTAAATCTGACTCAAGATTTTACTGCTTGCTTCTAAGGTCAAGTAGTCCGCGACTCGGTTCTATTATATTTTTTCAAAAAACAGTATAATCACAAAGTGTAAGCCATCGACTGGCCTACCGCTAAGTGTATTTTGAGCTCAACCGTCTGTAGGCAAGTGTTTGGCCCACTGAGAAATTGTTTCTGCTTAGAACGTGAATACATGTACCAGGTAAGTAAGATTTCCCATTGAGTTCAATTCTAATTGAAAGTTTAAAATCGTGAAGGGTCATCAAGATGGATTGCAATATTCGATTCGAACAGCACTGTACTCGTTATTAAGTGTATACAGTCAGTCAACATTCTTGCAACACCGACAATATAAGCAATCCCATCGTTTCTCGGCCATCGTCGTTTTAGCGTTGGCATTTGAGCCACTCAACTGTCAAATGTAAGGTGAATTGATTAAAAAACAACTTACAACGAAACGACTTCACTTGAATAAAACTCATGGAGCTATCACGAATGATCGTTAGGACAATTAAGGACCAGTGTGTTTTAACCGTTTGTTGAATGAAAACTCCTCAAAATAATGAAATTCGATTAATAGCTTTTCATTTTGCATACGGATCATGATCGCACTGACCTACCTGTTGTGTGCAACAGTATGCAACTGGTCATGAGGTGCATGTGTGTCAGAAGAGAATATGTGCAATTATGTGTTTTAGCTTCTCATTTTCTTTTCATCTCGGACCGTTAATTTATCGTAATATCATTTGGTCAATCGCGTGTCATACACAACTATTCGTGTTCCGAATAGTTCCGATATCTGGCACCATGTTGGATTGTGTGGTAGCCTAATTTGAGGTGGACATTAATCTTCGCCTGACAGTGACGTGGGGTTTATTCTCAACAACGCAGGGTTGTACGCATGAAACACAACGCCTCGGTTTATGTTTGTATCCATGATACCAAGCAGTATGCTTACTAATGACCAATCAACTTGGCGTTCGTGTGTGCACAAAGTGAATCGTGAATTGACATGCCAACTGTCACAATCACGCGAGGTTGACGGCTACTGCTGCTGCTGCTGCTGCTGGAAATGGTTTCGGTCACAGAGCAAACAGGAGCGGTGTATACGATCATGTCACTAGACTGGCGTCACCATCACAGCCCATATCTATTTCGCACCTAATATAAATAAATTAGATTCTGCGTATTATTTACGAGATTAAACAGTGTTCACACAGCAGCAGATTTGTTGGTATACAAATAGCAGTAAGCAGCCTTCGAATACGGTGGATGAATAGAAAAAAGTGACTGTTGCATAACAGGATTTTGTTTTGAATTTGCCCTCAAACAATTTCCATACATAAACCCAAAAATGTGTGTTTTATTATTAATAAAATAGTCTTCGTGGCTCCAAATTTTTTTAAATGAAAATTTCAATATCTTGATGTGTTTCCCAGCTTTGCTGGATCGTCATGACCATTGCTTAGCGATCCACGTGTAACAGGTAACAGGACAGCACTCTTAATACTGAAGCTAGGTTGGCGCATCTATTATGGCTAGAAAACCATTCTTTAGAGGAATCACAAACCTGCAGGTCGAGTGGATTTTGTAACATTCTGTATAAGATGGGACCGTCTCTAATTTTCTAAACAAGGCTTGCATTGTTGTTGGCCTCCGTCGGTCGATGTCGACCATGGATGTACATCACATCGCATGAATTTCATGTTTTGCAGCTTTTTGAATGACTAAACAGTCCGATTCGGGAGGAACAATCTCTCCCGCAGCGCTTGCATTATAAAAACAGATTCTCGCCTACTGAGTCGCCTGTGTATACCTTTTTCCATTCTTAAAAACATGCTGACTGGCAAAATTCCTCATCCCGGTCTGAAAAACTGGATCTGCTAATCAATTCGGGTTTGCTATCTGGGGAACGCTAGAGCACGGGAATGGTATTATCACACAGCGAACAAATATTTCCCTAAAAATGGAAGCTTTCGTGTCGGGTAAATTCGCGCTAGCATGTGTTAACGGGCGCTGCTGATAGTGAGTCCCAGATACTGACGTTGTACATTACATTTTTCATGTCATACATTCTCCAAACTCTCTATCCTTTGAAATCTCTCTATTCTTTGACAAGGTCCCACATCAACTCATTTGGCAAACACTGTATTAACTGCTGATTTCGAAAAGTTAAAGATGCGGCGATATAATAATACAATTTGCATGCGAGTGTGACGCAAGGATTTTCTTGTTTATTAGGTTAAAGTGAATAGTTAGGCAGCTATTATTCGTGTTGAAATGTGTCCGAATGAGCTTTGGTTTGTTAACATGCGCATCAGTTCTGTCTTTGGCGTTAGAATAAACACTTGGGCTGACCGTTTTTCACCATGTTGTAAAGTTCTCTAACATTATATCATGAATGGTAGCTGCTTAGATTTCGATTTCAGATAGCATGAAAATCATCGCCTGTAAAATTAAAACCGCTTGGATTTTAGAATTTTTTTACCATGAAATGTGGAAATAACAATGTTGACCTTTCAGTTTGTCCCGTCTGTGGTAGTACCTGAATCGCAAACGTAGTAAAAAGAGTGCCGACGCTCAACTTGGAACTTTTAAACCGCTGCCGTCTGAAGGGCGATTACGAAATTGCTGACCGCCTGAGTAATGTAGAGATCAGTAAATAGTGTCTGATAGATCGGACTGCACAGATATATCATGCTTTCTGGATCACGTAAATAATATCAACAATGCTTTCAAATTACGTCAGGTTATATCGCACATCTCTTCAAGGGCGAAATGACTGATCTGAGAAAAATAAAACTGGCTTTGTTCTACTTAAGGGTTAAAAAAATCTGTGTTTGTGAAGTTCATCTTCAAGGCTTCTTCTTAAGTGTGACGACTGTCTTTTTCCGCACAAACCGGGAAGTATAAAAAAGACACTTTTACAGGATCTTGATCTCTCGTGGACTTTTCACTGCGTCAACGTGTTTTCGGACATCCAGTGTATGTGTTTCAAAAACATGCATGAAAAGCTTACAAATGAACTACTTTGTGATGGCTGGGTCACAGATAGTCAAAAATTGCGAACCGTTTGACCTTAATTTATCCGAGACTCCATGAGTCCCCCGTAACCTACATTTTCCACGGGCATAAACCAAAAGCTACTGGTTATCGTAAATTTTCGAGCGGATAGAAGCATTTAACGGTTTTGTTTGTTTTTCGGCTCCCAATATGATTGTGAATTCGTTTTTCCTCTCTATATTCTCGTGCATCGCTATGCTGATATCATGTACGTTGGTAATTTCAACAATTATTTTTGATTCGTTTTATGACTGACTAAACTTGTTTGTGTGGATCAAATTAGTCAACAAATTGTGACTAAGTACCGTCTACACTTGATATCTAAAATGCGCAGCATTGGTACCGTTCACGGGTGAACGAAGACAAGTGCGGGTAATCCGATTCAGCTCAACCTATCAACATTATCCAACACGCTGGCGCCTAAATCCATCTGTATTGACTTCCGCGGCGCTGGGAACTACTATCGGGGTTTCAAACACACTCCGTTTCATTTCTCGTATCCGTGCCAGTGGTGCATGTTGTGTTTCGCGATCCCTCGCTACCTGTCACCTCGGAAGACTGCGGTCAGATTGATGCGAGTGATAAGGCAAAGTTGGTTAAACATGTTGAACCAGTCGACATCAGATCGTCAGCTCACCGTGTACCCGTTTATTTTTTTCAATGAGACAGACACAGGTGTATGTGGACACGGGAATGAGGAGAATGCCAATCAACCGGTATGATGTTCGGGTGGAGTGCGCGTGTTGCATATGGTGGGGTGATAAGCGGAAGCTTCAATCATCCTGCGGTATGAACCATTAGGTGCCTCTTCCCAATGAGATTGAGATGGTGCATTGATGAACTGTGCGTCTCCCCCACGTTGGCGACTGATGACTCGAATGTAATCGCAGGTCATCTTCAAGAATGTTTCCTTAAGCCTAATCCATCGCCATGCCGATTAGCAGTATAGTATCAATATTATCTGCGTGGGTGATATCACGTAAAAGTTACATTTTCTTGCGACAGCAAAAATCGTTTTACGGTACATAGTATTTAAGCGAAATGATTCATTTGAAGTTTACGCAAAATAACAACGCGCATATTTAAAGGGTCTCACGTGATGAATAATGTAGAATTACTTATTTTAATGACATGTAAATTTGACGTCAACGAGCGGACATGTTAACATTTTATTCACTATATCTTCATTGATGATTTAATCAAACTTACGCCCTAAAACTTTGTGTATCAGAGAAGTAATATCAACATTGTCCACCTCGCTCGATAGTTCATGAACCAAATCGGCTGTGAATATACATTGACAAAAGTTTTGTTAACAGTCTTTAGCCGTTTTGGCCCACGCGTGTATATCTGAAGCTCGATATGTTTTAAAATCCCTAAACACTTTTCGTGAATTTACGTGTAGATTTTGCATTACTATTTCATAATCGCGTTTGCATATAGGTTTCGCGCTAAACTGGAATGATGAAACGAGAAAAATAGCTGTCAAACCTAAGAAACTTCGGCCTGACGTCATAATAATAAAAATCGCTGCGTCATGTGCTCATGGCAAGGTCGATCACTTGTGATCACAAAACTTCAGTCTAAATTCCAAATCTTCCATTTTATCCGAATACGTATCATCACCACCATCATCATCATCATCATCACCATCATCAATATCTCACCAGTGCTAGTAACTGCTGTTGCTTAACTCACCTTAAATGTTCGATGATATGTTTAAAGCCGAATACCGGATTTTCGGTGCCAATAAATTAATCCTAGCAGAAAATTTACCAGCCGTACACTGATTCATGAGATCAAAAAGTTAATTAGTCATACGGATTGCTATGAAGATCAGTTCTCAATCATTAAGCGCTCTGGTATACCCTTATTGAACTTGTTAAATGTTTACTTATGAGCAGAAACTATTCGTGCATGAGAAATGAGCTGGATTTGGTTGGCGTGTTCAGGTTATGAACCCCCTGCTGTTTCGTTGAAGCGATCGAACATTATGCTAGCTTTGATTACCCGTAGATCATACTATTCGCAAGACAATTGATATCGCGTTCGGTATGCGGGTATCGAAAGCCCTCGAGCAGAGCTCCGTTGGGATTCCCTTTAAATAACGCAATATTGTTGAGATGTTGCATCAATTGATAAGAACTGTTCAGTCACATAAAACTCTACTTGTTATATTGCTTCAGAAAGTAAAGGACGGATCTTTCATCGTAATCAACTGTATTTGTAACATTTATGTCGCTGGATAATCGTTGCAACAGTCTCATGCAAGCAATCAGCCAAGCAACGATCATGATTTATTAGATCACTCAAACCCAAGATCCATGTTTTACGTAGCGGTTACGAGTGAAACTGTTACATTTCATGGTCAGGTTTCGATTATTCTTGATACCGCAAGCCGAATACCATCGGAGTCTTGTTTCATCCTCAAGAGCTAACAGATTAAATCATTCCCTAAAATGTTCACAAACGGATAATGGGATGTGAATTTAGAATGTTTGCTTTGTGAAGCAACGCAATCAGCAAGACGATTTCTGTTTCCAGAAAAACGTAGATTTTCGAGCACGCTTTCTTGTGTTTAACTCAAGAATTTCTATAGGATTTTGCGAAATGATGGCATAAACTTAGTACAATCGAATGGCAAATTTTCACCATTCACTAGGAAAAATATAACTGTATATCCCAGCTCTGAAAACAGTTCGACGTCGACCACATCTTAAAACATGTAACCGGCTTATGCATATGGTTAATTAATTAATCATTGCCTAGAAGCACTAGACGCTTTCACGGAAACTTCACATTGTTCCTCAGACAACCAAGCCTACCAATTTCGTTCAACCCCCGTCTGAGACGGACTTATATGCACCCATGTATCATGCAAAAATCTCACTAACGAACATTTGCGCTCTCGAAAGTTGACTTTCGATGGACTGAACAGATAAATGACCACCGCGGTTCTCATTATGCGTCTGCGGTTTGCCATTCCCGCGCATCAGAAACAAAGCATACGTCGCATCCGATTGACGGACAGCATGCGACATCACGCGTATGGATAGCTGTCACTCATCCGGTCGATCAGATAAAATCAGGTAAGTAGCGTAGGGGGATGTGCTTTACCTGCCCAGGTCGTCACTCGCTTGTTTGTCTAAGCCAACAAGTGTTTCATTTCACTTCGTGTTGACCTCATCTTGTTCCATTGAAACCAATCGAATTCACATATTCCCCGGTCAATACGATGTTGTTCTTGTTGTTGTCTCGGGCCGTAGCATGCCAATTTAAGTTGACCGCATGCTAGCCATAGACAGAAGCGCAGCGGGACATGTGCACATGTACAACGAACACGCTTTCGAAAGAATAACTTAATTATTATCGTTATTATTCAGCCCATTTGAATTTAATAATTAGTTTTCTGGCCGGGTTTTGCACATGATCTAATCTGAGCGGTGACTGTGGAGAGACTTCAAAAATCGAATACAAGAAAACCATACACGGATGGGTTACCTGCTGTGACCCGAGATATGGGTTGCTATGTTAAAGCAAACACCTGTGGAGAAGTTAAACCCTCTCCAACCCATACAGTCCATATGGTCCTCTTATCAATTCATGTTATCAATGAATGCAAATCCATATGGACATCATGTCGGAAATGATTTTTTGTGTTTTTTATTTACAAAAGTCAACTCGATTCGCGGAAAATCAGCATGCATCATTTTGACTCAAAATCAACGAAAATTTAAACCTATTTTTTGTGCTGAAGTTCGTGTTATTAATAATAACAATACTGCAGAGGATCGCAAACTATTGCTTTTTCTGGGATTCTAAAAGTGGAGTTATGTACCATTTATTTTAGCTATTCGGCCATTGTAGAATAGCAAAACTTGTACCGATCAAAGTAAATTATAACACGTACTGAACCGCTGCCGATGGGCATTCCACACTATTTTACCAGTAGTGTTGCTGAATATGGTTGATTAATAATCTTAATTCAGCGAGTAAGTGTCGAGGTACAATCTATTAAATCTTTCGCGAAGTAAACATTTAGAGTAGGACAGCAGTGAGCATTCGTTCATTATGTTATGCAGAAACTCGATCGAGATAAATAAGATGATGAGTGCAAACAATACGAAACCGGTCGTGGGGTGTGCGTAATGGGAATGCATGCAAACCAGCATTTTTGTTCATGATCATGGGTTTAAAACATATCTACATGTGTTTGGATACGTGATTAAACAAGCGCAACTTGTTTACCATTCTTCCTCTGCTTCAAGCCATGCGTACCCCGAATTACTGTCCCTACCTGATAAATGTAAACAGCACTAAACCGCTCGTGTTATGTGTGTGATGGAATTGCATGCAAATGAGCTTTTTCGTTCTAGGTTTTATCTCCCGTGGTGAATTCCGGTTGATTAACTTACGTGAATGAGGCAAATATCATCGATGCTACCGTATACACATACCGGTGCTGGTAGGCATGAAGCGGAATGAAAGAAAAATCGTTCATTCTCCCGTCAAGCTAGCTTCATGTGCTCCAAATTTGATGCCAAACTTTTAAGTACGGCTATATCAACAGTGCGTTTTAGTTTGCTTCGGTTTATCTGTCTTGTAAAAAAACAAAGCATTTCGTTTGGCATTTTCGAACCTTTTTGTTGGTATTTAATATATATTGCACAAATTGAAGCGAAACTGGCTCGCACATTAGAAAGAACCCGTTTGACCGCAAATGGGTTTTGGTTATGGTGGGGAATTCCCTCAGTAACATGTAACGTTACGAATGCAGTGCCAACACCCGGTTCTCTGTGGCCCTAATGTCGGGCTAATGACGTCAAATGATAATAATAGTAAATGCTTCTCGTTTGGTTTGGAAGTTCAGTCGCCTTTTTCATCCGCGGTAATTCTATCCCCAGTTCACTTACAATTCCCGTTGCAACCACGTTCGATAACAGTTATCATCTGGCACAGATCTGCTTAAAGCAATGGTCGCTTGTTACTCACATTGCCGCAAATAAATCAACGACTAGTTGGACTAATCAAGTGGAGACCGCAAGATTTTGTTCAGTGAAACATTAAACGGTGGATCAATAGTATCCAACTTCTGAATTTGATACATCTTCAAGTTTTTCGTAACAGAAATGCATTATAGATTACAAGTTTACCTCATCCATGAATCCACTTTAGGGAACAGTGGCATCAAATCTAAAAGATGAGAAACAACTTATTCCATTTCACTTTATGATACGTAAATTTCGATTTTATATCATTCATATACTACCGTGTTGTATTTTCGAGCTTCGAATTATCTGCAGTCACACGAAAACCTTTCCTTCCTCGTTCCTATTAATATTCCAATTTTTGATGTGGTCTGGATTCGTTGGTATGGTGACTTTGATTAATTATGTCACAGAGACGCTCAGTTACCGTGATCGTCGCTATTTCAAGTTATCGTAAACATTCGTTTGTGGGACCGAAATTCATCTTCAGCAAGCCCGTTAGTCCTAATCAAAAGGCCGCCAATTAGGTTATTGATTTTGTTTAAGTGAACCAGATAAAAAGTAACGATGGGTACCTTGGTTGATTAAATTTGTATACACCGGATTGAGATTCATCACGTAGAGTTAACATTAACGAACTCGGTATTGACCTCTACCATGCGCGTGATAAATTCAGTGTGTAAGGGTAAAACGTGATGCGTTAGTTGAACTGAAATGAAACACCCGGTGTAGTTTCAAACAATTAGATCGCTTATCGTCCAAAAAGCGCTAACGTTTTACCAGTCAAACTTATAACGACAAACATAGGTACACCTGATCTTACTGTCTCCACCTGATGACGGCAAACAGCCAGAAACCGGTAGTGGTGTGTAAGGAATGGGGATGTGAGCACCATAATACATTGGTAGGTACACCTAGTTACGTAAAATAATCCAGTTGATTAGCGCTTGCCAGTCTCGTGTTATTTAGATCCATTAAATGACGAGCTTGTATCTCAAGATAATTCAGAGCATACACTGTTTAGGTACGACGATACGACGGTGATCTTATAGTGATTTAGACATCGTTTGCACACCTGCGTAAGGTCGCTTAAGATGGTCAGTTGATGCGGATAAAGTGACAGAGGGTTGAATTGGTGTAAAGTGTGTCCAAAAGTAGAAGCAGATTTAACTTATCGCGCAGTGTTCCCTCATATTGAGCAATGCTTCACACGCATTTTACTAACTTCCTAGTAAGAGTGTAATCGATTTGTTTCGTCATAGCAACCTGTTGTGGTCAGATTAATGCGATTATTTATTCGCAGGTCAGATGTATTTAGTAAACAGTTTAGCACTGCAAACACATATGCCCAGTTTTTTATCCCAGTTCGTCCGATCTAAAGATTTGTGTCCAAATTAGCGGGAACCTTGTCAAGATTTGTCTCGTTGTACATGTTTGTGTATTGATGGGTGAATTGCTCTTGAAACACTGTCTGAAAGGAAAATCAATTCATTCAGCGTTGTACGCATGCATCGTCGGATTGTAGACTAACATAATTAGTTAAGTATTGTACACCATCGGTAAAGTATTGTAGAGCTATTTAAGCAAACAATTGTTGTATTCGTGAAAACAAAAGCACATCGTAGCAGTTTTGACGAATAAAAATTCGGTGCTAACACGCTCGCGATTACAAACGCGGTGGGAAATCCATTTGAGGTCAGACTTTCAGTCTTGTACAAGTCACCCCCGTTAACCTGACCATGCGCATTGACTCGATGACTGTGGGGGGTCCGAGGCATTGAACTAGCGCTCGTTCTGCCATTCTCTATCGCTTGTGTCGCTTGCACATCATGCGGCTGCGAACCATATCTAATCAGATAATTTGGATTACCCCCCCCCACAATGCCCATTCGACTGTGCCCCAGAGGATGAAAGACAAAGTGCACAAAATCGACACGAACCTCTTGTGACGACGATTCATGTGCAACAAGTCACCAAAGCCCACAGCGTGAAGACACGGCACCGACACAAAGTAGGAACAGGTGATTGTTTCAAATCATAGTTGACCTCAACTGACCACTAGACATGCCGTGAACAAATTACACGAGCGAAATCACTAGAACGGAAATTTCGTCGGTCAGACTAGAAAAACGGTAACTGAAGCAAGGCTCAACTGAACCTGAACTTACTGTCTCCACCTGATGACGGCAAACCGCCAGAAACCGGTATTGGTGTGTAAGGGATGGGGATGTGAGCACCACAATACATTGGTAACTGAAGCAGTTCGCCATACATGTCATACATGGTTGGCTGTTTAAAAATGTTTCACATTTGTAACCGTGGAAATGGGAGTGTTAAGAATAACCTTATTTGACCAAACGTGCTGTAAATAAATATGTCCTCATACTAAACAGAATGTTCAATGCAAGGAATACAATATTTTATCAGCGAGGATTAGTTGACATAGCATTTAGGTTTCCGATGACATTCGTTTCGAAAACACTCGACTCCGAATTTTATATCGATACTGGTCAACTCGATTGTTATAACCGTTGAACTATTCATTCAGTGACTTAAGTTATAGTGTTGTTGTTGGCCTCCTTCGGTCGATGTCGACCATTTAATGTGCAGAAAAAGCATATGATGGTTTTATTCTCCACAGATTTTTCGGTGACTAAACAGTTCGATTCCAAAAGAACAATTTCTCCCACGGCGCTCACAATGATAGACAGTACTCCGACGCGTGATCTGTGATCAGCAAGTGAGAGCATTATCTGGTTTTCCCAAGTATTACACATTACCACCTAAGTCAGCGTTCAAGAGCAAGCTCTTCCCAACTCAGAGGGCGTATTTTTCCAAACGTCTTTATACCCAAAATTGCGGTCCAAATGCTCAACATCTTGATTCCGCATCACTATAGATTACATATTTTGGCATGCAACTATTTCCATTCTATTAACATGACACAGCCAGTGTAGGCGACGAGGTCGTATTAGGGTGATCATGCTCTGTAAACCAGCTTTAGAAAGCACTTCAACGTACATTAACTTGTATTCACCCTATAAACTAGCTATACACTAAATGGTACTAAAATCTATCGATTCCTTATTGCCAGAGAAGTTGTATTGAATATTGCAATGTGTGTTGAATCACTGCAATCGTTATCCCGAAAGCTGTCGATACTCATTTTACGATTCATCATTGTCAATTTTTTAAGTGCTAACAAATACAAAATATATATACAGAAAACACTTTTTGGGTGCTAGCGTAGTTAAGCTCCTGATAGCCTGAAAATTATGGAATCATCTAGTAGTGTGGAGTTATGAAGATGAATGAAGCATCCGTATTTGGATGCATTACCATCACACACATCCGGCCGGTTTCGTCCTGTTCGCATTAATCAAGTAGGTACAGTAATATCAGGATTCGCAGTAGAAGAATGGTAAACAAGTTGCGCTTGCAAGCCACAGTTGGATAAAGTTGGCACGAGCAATCACTTCCGGAAGGATATTTTGGGTTGATATGCACTGTGAACCAACGGATATTAGGTTCGACCTTGAATTGAATGCCGTTGTGGTTGCATATTTGGCGTATTGTACTTAATCCAGATCCCTAACATACGCTGGTGTAAACTGGATAGCAACAATAGTCGGAAATAAAGCTGCGACCACTTAGCACTCTGTCCAGTGGGTTGGAATATATCACATGTATGAGTTCATTATAAATTACTGCCATGTGAGTGCCAACAGCATGGAATGATACAAATAAAAAGGCTAGCTGCACACATTGGAAACATTACGTATTTCGCTATAGGGCACAATTTTTGGTGAGCGATTTCCTGGCTAGAATGTTTGGTTTCCTGAACGAACCTACCTGTGTATTTTAAGTTTGAGTGAAGTTCAACCTACTTTTACGCACGAGGTTCTTTGTATTCCTTCAACGCCTTGATACTACATATTTTGCGACAGTTTTCGTTGCATTAACAATGATTTATCGCAGTTTCTGATAATCAACTATAAATGGATCAGGAGATTCACTCAGGTCCAGATGTAAAAGTTTATCAATGTAAAATCTTTCTTTGCAATATTGAATTTTCTTGGTATATCAGAATAATCAGGTTTATAATCTACGAAATGAGTCCTTATTACGGGATTCCCGATACACGTAACTCAGTAACCAAATCAACCGAAAAATATCTATCTACACTCGGTACGCAGTGTCCATCTTTATTCAACCCAGTATAAATTCCCTATCACGCGATGCTACTCGACACTTCCACTTGAGTGTTGACCTATACAAGTTTTGTTCCTGAGTGTCCTGGTGAAACTCGCTAAACCTAAGTTTCACGCCTGTTGGGTGAATGTCTGTGTTTTACACTGAATCACTTTATTCGCCTTTATTGGCCTAGTGTGTACTCGCAGAAGGCTAATCTGTCCAGCCGTTAGCTCGCTTTCAATAATTCCAGACTGCATTCAATAGTTTTATCTATCCATGTAGCTGGTCACCCTACTTACCGTCACTCACTCTGGTTTTCATGAATGCTACAATTGTGGGCACCCGCCAGAATGAGAAGTTCGCATTTCCTTTTTTCCGAGACGGGACTAAACAAAACTATGTCATATCGCATTGTCCATTTGTCGGCTGTTTTGTTACAATTTATCACATACCAAATGTGAACTTTTAACCTCTCTACTTGATAGTCTATTGTTTCTGTATGTCACGCCTGCAACAAAGCTCAAACGTGTAGCATACAAATAAGCGCGCAGTTTTGGATGGTACGATCTCATGTTGCATATATGATGACAAAATGTGTAGTCCCACTGAATAACACAATAGCGGTAATGTGTATAAGCGCACACATCAATTCGCTAAACACAATCGAAACGCAATGGTAGTGAACTAATCTACACAAAGTGCAGATCGAAGCTGTTTGTCAAT
>JACCGJ010004222.1:0-17936 GCA_013407085.1 Atriophallophorus winterbourni
AAAAACGCTTTTCTCAAATTATAAATATTCATGCGTCTTAACTTTTATCTAAGGCATTTAGCGGAGACTGACAAACATGACAGACTATTACAACATGATCAAGCTACCTCATCACTGAAAGATCAACGTGTTTCTTTATACAAATCGAGTTTGAATTCTCAAGTGATTTTTCCATCGACAACTAACGTACATTAGTACAGCAATACTAAAGATGTCCATTTTTGAAAAAAAATTCCTTTAATTTCATTCCATTGCATTAGTGCTATTTGAACATTGACCATTACTAATAAAAGTATGCATAAAATAGTGCAGAAAACTCACAATTAAACGTATTTCATAAGTTGTGCCATCAAATTTGACTTAGGATTTTCCACATAAGAATTATTTTACGACACTACACTCTAACATCCTAGTGAATGAATCGCATCTTCAGACGTTTCAGCAGACCTTAATATTTCCAAGTAGGTCAATCTTCAACGATAGTTCTTTTCATTCTTACTAACACATAGACCCAAGAAGTTAAACTTCAAAGTGATTTAAATTCATTTTTTTCCTTAACGGTGGAAAAGACCACATGAAAAATACATAATAAAACGCCTTGAAGTTGACGCTTCAAATTTATCAGACGTACAAGTATTTGGTAATCAAAGTAAATGAAGCTCATGATATATTTAATATAAATCGTCTAAAAAATCGATTATGAAACCAGTGTAAAATAATAATAAAAACTTCGAATATTCAAAATCAAAGAGATATATTTGAGGTTGAATCTCTCTTCAGTTTATTCTAATCATCGTCCAGGTTTATAATGTGCTTATCAAGCGTCATGTGACGTGGACTGCCAATGCCATAGATAAATCTGCTTAACAACATGGAACCGCTCTTCGGGGTGTGTGATGGTGAAGCATATAAATGAGCTTGTATATTCATGGTCATGGTTTTTGAACCCAGTCTACATCAGTCGGGTCTCATGTGATTGAACAGGTTGGTCGTGCCAACCTTACCCAACAGTGGCATACAAGCACAACATGTTTACCATTCATTCACTGTTTCAAACGCATGTGGATTCTAATCCTACTGTCCCAACATGATGACTGCAAACAGCACGAAACCAGTCCTTGGGTGTGTGTGTGTGATGGTGATGCATGCAAACGAGCTTTTATATTCATGGTCATGGCTTTTAAACCCAGTCTACATAAGTGGGGGATCATGTGATTAATTAGGTTGGTCGTACCAACCTATCCCAACAGTGGCACACAAGCGCAACTGGTTTACCATTTTTCAGCATTTTCAAGCGCATGCCGATCCTGATCCTACTGTCGCTACCTGATGAGTGCAAACAGCAGGAAACCTGTATTGGGGGAGTGTCATGGTGATGCCTGCCAATGAGCTTTTATATTAATGGTCATTGGTTCTAATCCCAGCCTACATGATTTGTGGCTCATGTGATTGTGAAGCTATGTGCTTTTTGTGACCATAAATTCTTGAATCTTGAATCTTGAATCGTGCCAACCTTACCCAACAGCGGCACACAGGCGCAACTTGTTACCGATTGTTCCACTGTGACAAGCGCATGTGGATTCTGATCTCACTGACCCAACCTGATGACTGTAAACATTACGAAACCGGTCCTGGGGTGTGTGTGTGTGATGATGATGCTTGCAAATGAGCTTTTATGTTCTTGGTAGTGGGTTTTAAACCCAGTCTACATGAGCTGTAAAACATGTAATTGAACAGGTTGTTCGTACTATCCATACCCAACAGTGGCACACAAACTCAACTTGTTTACCATTCGTCCATTTTTTCAAGCGGATGCGTATTCTGATCCTATGGTACCAAATGATGATATGTCTCTAGACAGGTACCTCTGTATAAGCCTTAAACTTGTGATATGGTTAATGCGCGTGTACGAAATAGTCGACGGAGATTTTCAGAGGAAACGGTGGCAGTTCGATTTGCGTAATTTTGTGCATATCAACATCAAGTTTGTGCTCTAAACGCAATCTAACCAGCATTTCTCCGTTGTCTGGCTCAGATTTAGAGACATCATACATACTACAAGAGATATATGTTGAGCTCAATGTCTAAAGGCTATTATGTATGTCATCACAAACATGATCCAGGATGACCAAGCTTAGACAGGCATGAGAATGAAAATAGAAGTGGCATTGCGACTTTAGCATGTTTCCGCATGCAACTCGATACCGATAGCAACTCAATTTAACACGGTATTAGCTGCACCTCGCAGATGTACGTCACGTTTTTACATCTGTGGCTGAAGTTAATTAACACCACCACCATTTCGGTTCCTCGAATTGTAACTATAGGATTTGGTTCACGCTTTCCTATTAAATTGTTCCATGCATTACATTAAACTGCATTTTAAGAATGCGTCTTATATTTGAGAAAGATGTGCCTTTTAGGGTACTAATGTAATTTGAAATTATCACTGCACTAAATTGTACTTAATCTGCAGCCGACTTAATGCGGCAGACTCACATGGCATCGACAATTTCTTATAAATATATATGTATAGATGTGGGCAACCTGACAATATCTCAGCCCAAGAGTAAGCTATCGGACTATGCAGCAGTTTACTTGATTACAGTATTGTTATTTTATAATACATTGATGTATCTAAAACTAAAGAGCGATCCGTTTGCACCAAAACTACTTCTGTCATAGGGAGCGACAAACCTAGTCAACGAACTACCGTATTTGCCGGTGTATAAGTCGACTCGTTGTATAAGTCGACTCCATAAAATTCGACGGAAATTTTCGATTTTATGATATATCCTTTGTATAAGTCGAGCTCAATTGTTTCATTATCTTAAACTTTAAAATTCAACCAGAAATATGCGAAATTTATTGACTAAATGTGTTCAAATTCGCGAGTTTGTAGCGAGCGATCTATACGCCATTTTTAATACTATTAACTTTTTAACTCTGTGATATTACGCGCCGAGAGAGACTAACAACAATGAACACTCTTAGAAAGCGGTTTATTTTTTGCTAAGAAACAATACCGTAAATTAGAATTATAAAGTGCTTACATAGAGTTCAAAATCCGTCTTCATCGTCACCATCTTCATCGTCGTCACCGTCTCCATCTTCACCGTATCCAAGAAGCTCGTTCCATTCATTTTCGTTTAGTCTGTCGTCATAAAGGGCATCTTCTTGGTCTTCTCTATCCTCAGTTTCCTCCTGCTCTTCCCAGATAAGGTCGTCTTCGGTCCCATCGAGAGCGTTGGAAATGCAGCATTTCTTAAAGGAGCGTTCCACAGTAGACAGCGAAATATCATCCCACGATTGTTTAATCCATTCTGTTATTATTTCTGACGATGGTGCTTTCATGGCTCCCCCTTTAGTAAACTGCTTCTCGCCTTCTATCATCCAATTACTCCAATTTCCTCGTAATCTGTCTTTGAACGGCTTGTTCAAAGAAACATCAAGTGGCTGCAAAACACTTGTTAGTCCACCAGGAATAACGGCGACATCAGTGTTGTTGCATTTAAGTTTTCTTTTGACGGAGTCCATTAGATGGGGTTTGAAAGAATCCCATACGAGAAGACTTTTCTTCTTTAGCATTCCTCCAGGTCGAGAGTTCCATACTTTTTCTATCCAGATCTTGATTCCCACCTCATCCATCCATCCTTTTGGATGATTGTGAATTACTACACCAGAAGAGAACTGTCCTTTCGGTAGAGTTTTTCTCTTAAAAACGACCATCGGCTTCAGCTTTGTACCGTCAGCTAAGCAGGAAAGAACAACAGTGAATCTAGACTTTTCGTGGCCTGTTGTTCTCACGAGAACAGTTTTTTCACCTTTGGTAGATACAGTTTTCGATGTAGGCATATCAAACCAAGATTCAAGATTCAAGAATTTTTGGTTACAAAAAGCACATAGCTTCACAATTACCATATCATAGTAAATATGCGTTCAATAAGAGGTATAAAAAAAATCAATTATACGATGTCACTGTAGTCAAGTAATATGCTTACCCTGAGTCAATACACAGGCATCGTCAAATCGTTAAGTAACAAATAATTGTCCAAGGTACGAGTGAATGTTTGGATACAGGGAGAGGTGATAATTGCTTCGGGAAGGGCATTCCACAGGAAACAGACACGTACCGAATAGAAATAGTACGGGAATGGGGAATTTGTAGTGCCGCTGAGTGGCTACGTGTAATTCCTGATTCACGGTATTTGAACAAATGTTTGAGTGGATGATCTGGAGTATTCAATATCTTGTAAGTAATTATAACGTCACTTCGAAGTCTACGTTGAAGAGGAGTGGGGAGCTTTAGCTTTTTCAACCTTTCCTCGTATGTAAGGTCTCGAAAACCACGCACGAGTTTAGTTGCACGATGATATATCCTGTCAAGCAAGAATATATCTTTTTTTCATCCACGGAGTCCATGCTTGCGATGCGTGTTCCATTGTGGGAATTAAGTAGGTCTTCATGATTCTTGGCAACGTTACAGGCGAAAAGGTTCGGAAGATCCGTCGAAGCATACCTAGAAGCTTTGAAGCACGCTTGTAAATGACCTCACAATGCACGCTGTTCTTTAGGCTGCCACATATCCAGACTCCAAGATCCTTCTCCGATTCGGTCCAGCTCAAAATCGTCTGCCCATAGTGAAATTCGTACTGAAAGGGCTTACCGATTTGCAGTAACTTGCATTTTTGAAAATTGAACGGCAGTTTATTTCTAACTGACCATTCGTGTAGTGCATCTAAATCACTTTGCAGTTTTACGCAGTCTGCAGTTGATGTTATTCGCATCCAAAGTTTAACATCATCCGCAAAAAGAACTACCTTGCATGAGAGCGTCTCAGGTAAATCATTGATGTAAACTAAGAAAAGCACTGGACCGAGAACGGAACCTTGCGGTACACCACTGGAGGTATTAATGGCTCGTGATTGTACCCCGTTAACTCAAACGGTTGCCTTGCGCTCATTGAGGTAGCTTTCGAACCACACGAGTAGCTGCCCGTCAATACCAATCTGTTTCAGCTTCCGTAGCAACAGGAAGTGATCAACTCTGTCGAAAGCTTTCGACATATCCAGATAGCACGCGTGCACACTGTCTCCGGCGTCAACCGTTTGGGTCCAATCGTTTAATACCGTCAGCAAGTTTGTCAAGCAGGAGCGAGCTTTACGAAACCCATGCTGGGCGACAGATAGTATATTTTGTGATTCCAAGTGATGAACTATATTTTCCGTCACTATGCGCTCCATCACTTTGGATATCACGGGGAGTAGGGGGACAGGACGGTAGTTCGCGGGATCTGAACGGCTACCACCCTTATAAATTGGTGAAATTACTCCTGTCTTCCACTCTGTTGGCACCACTCCTTCGGTTAGGGAATGTTGGAACAATTGGCATAGTGGTTCACACAGCTGCTGGTCACAGGATTTTAGTAGTGCTGGTGTTATTTCATCGGCTCCAGGAGATTTCCTAGGGTTCAGTCGACACAAGTGTCTTCGTATAATCGCTGAATTAATCTCAATATTATTCAGTTGTTGAGATACAATCGATGTCAGTAAATTGTCATTCGCCCTAACCGTTATCGGGCTAAACACATTTTCATAAAATTGAGCGAGAGTATCAGCCGTTTCCTTTGCTGTGACTGTTAATCCATTCTCAGAAATAACAGGAAACAACCCTGGTTTCACACTGGACCGAGCATTGACAATCCGATAGAGAAGTTTAGGTTTTTTCTTCCATTTTCAAAGACAGAGAGCGATGGTAATATTGCTTGTCCTCTTTGACGAGAGCATTCACTTTGTTACGAATTTTAGAAAATTGCTGCCAAGAGGCATCAGTTCTGGTCTTTCGGTGTTCAGTCCAAGCAAAGTTTCGTTTCCCGAGCCATTTTTGTGCGACTGAGAAGCTTAAATCGGAAGTCACTTGCCCGTCGTTCATCAACAAATCGCGAATTATGATCTATGTTTGACTGAGGTATTTTCGTAAGCTCATTGCATTGTGTTTCGGTGTTGTGCTGATCAAGTTCTTGCCAATTTACTAGCCCAAGCGATCCACGTAGACCAGCGTAGTCGTTCTTTCTGAATTGTTTGGAGGACGCACAAACTCGTCTAGCACTGCAAACAAACTCAAAGGCTAGCACCAGATGATCACTCCGACCGAGGGGCGCAATGTAGTCAACACCCTCAACTGCTGTTTTCTCTGAAGTAAAGATTAGATCCAAAATGGACGGCAACTCTGATCCTATTCTATGAGTAAAGTCAAACACATGATTATGCAGTGGAATCATGTCGATCACCTCACGAAATTTGTGATCAAATGTGTGTAGAGGGTGATCGGATCTGGCAAAGAGATGAGGAAGATTGAAGTCCCCGATGAGTAGTAATTGCGAGCTACGCTTCTCTCCGGCGTAATTTAGCGATTGTAATAACCTGTCGTTTTGAGTATCATTCGAGGCTGGAGGGCGGTATATGATTCCAAGAATGCAATCGTCCTGTGACACATTCGTGAGACTGCACCAGAGGGTATCTTCGAAATCAAGATTTGGATCGTGAATTTTCATGCACTGAAGACGTTCGTGACAGTATAAAGCCACACCACCACCTTTTCTTGAGCGATCGTTCCGTATTAGCATCATGTTGGGGATTGAGAGTTCACTTTCAGTCATACAGGATTGAAACCAGGTTTCAGTAACAGCAACGAGGTCTGGCGTGTATCGTTTGCACAGCTCGGTCAGTTCAGTCAATTTGTTGAACAAACTTTGAGCATTGGCATAGATGCATTTAAGTGAGTTTTTAGAATGTAACACTGAGTCACCATACCGGTGTTTTGTCCATATTTCCAATTTGCGATAAGTCATATTGTTCTTTTTTTCTCATTTTGATTACGACGGATTGAAAGAGAGTTATCTTTTCCTCTAAATCTTCAGGCAGTTTCTGACCAAGTTTAGTTCTGTCGTAGCACAAGGTCATTTCTCTTTAAAAATCGTGAACACCAACTTATAGTTCCTTTGAAATCGGTAATCTTGCTTTGTTTGGCACAAGCCAAACCTCGCAGACGAATTATATTTTTTGTGACGACGAATCCACACTTTCGTTGCTCCTCGACCCAGCATGCAAGTTCTTGTTCAAGTGCTGGCCACTGGCAGCTTTTTCCTCTATTAGCACATTTTTTCTTGGCATCACTGCTAGCTGTGTAGTATTGCGCTTCCAATCTCTTACGAGTTTCTCATTTACGCCAAACTTTCTTGAGGCAGCACAGTTGTTAGTTTCTTCGGCAAAGTTTAGAACTTGCTGTTTGAACTTCGCAGAGTATTTCATTCGTTTAGACATGGGTAAGTATAATGATTGAATGTTTACGTAGTTATCTGTTGGAATTTGATGACTGAGCTTGTCTGTCTGTGGAAAATATTTGAAATTGTTGCTGAGGCTGCGTGTCAATGCGACGAGCGTTTTATAGTGATTCAGATTGTCGCTGTTTGATGAGCTTGACGGACGCACACCCACGCACAATGAGATGCATGAGAAACGGCCTTGGCTACCGAGCCGTCGGGATGTGAGAAGTTGTTGGCCTGAGCCGAAACGCTATTACTGACTTTCTTGCAGTGACAAGGGCGTTTGTCGGCCTCTGGGTGAGAAAATTCCGGAAGTATGGATGTCTGGATCGACTTCCATGTACGATAACGCATAATGTGTCCTTCTAATTACTTTTTGTGGAGAGTGTAGTAATTACCATCATATTTGAAGGGATGAATAAGAAGTTGAATTTCATGACTCGGTGTATAAGTCGAGGTCGATTTTTTTAGGTCGATTTTTGATCGAAAAAGGTCGACTTATACACCGGCAAATACGGTAATGTTTATAAAGCTTTGGATTTGATATGACCAACGCGATGATAATCGAGTAAAATAATGTGCCGATCGGAACACCTACGAGAGCATCGACATACATTGGAATAAAAACCTTATAATTTACACTATGCCTGATTATTTGCAATGCGTGAATTCTATTTAAGTACCATTTTGGCACGGTTGTAGAACAAAACATACAAGAGCTAAGTCTTGTGATGAAATTAAACTAAGTTGATCCACCCATGGCTATATGATAACTAACACGACATAATTTAGCAAGCTGTTTCACCTAACACTCTGAACATTTCCCATTTTCAGAAACCTCCCCGATTGGGCTGCATGTGATCACGCAGTGAAGGTCACCCATGAAGGTCACATGGAAGAAACCGGTGTGCCTTTGTCTCTTCTCGTGTGTAAACAAAATTGCATCGGCAATGATATAGTACATGTCGTCTGAATGTACCAGTAAATTTCGAGTAAACCGTGATTGTTCAACCTCGTTCGCATGCGACCATTCGTTTAGGAAGAAGAAATTGATTGACAAGCATCTAGTTGGTGCAACAGGGTTCCAAAGATTATTAAATTAAAAATATATTAGGGGATCTAATGGTTATTGGCTGAACTGTCAAAAATCAAAGCGAATTGAAATGTGCGTTTCTCGAATGAAGATGAAGTGAGATGGAGTCCAGTACTTTAAGAGCCACTGAAATGGCTCAAACTCATGTGCAGCGATGGCCTTGTTGTAGTCTTCTTGCAGCATTTAACTAATATTGCATGTTGTCAAGTGGAGTGGTAAGGAAAGCTAGTTATTACGCATGACAGTGACAAGGAGGCTGTCATGTTGATGTCACTCTACTCGTTCGCAACACTTGCTTGAATGTATGTCTGACTTGGGGTGTAGACACATCATCCAAGTGTGTTAATGTTTAATCTTTTATAGCTTTTAAGGTCCCACACTTCCCCATGGAAGCTTTCATCGTGTTTTTGTTGTATGGCAGTCAGTACTCGTTACTAATACTATAATGATGGTGATACCTGGCAGGAACGAAACGAGCAACGGCACATACGGAACGAGAGAACATGTTATATAAACATGAGATGACAAGTCGAGACTCATTGAGTGTTGCACATCCAAATTGAACGTGACTGAGATGCTACCAGCTTGTCCAAATAGGGCTGCACCTAGTTTGGTTGACTTATGAATGAAGCAACATTGGGCAATAATTTTATGACGAATCCGTGATTTTAAAATGCTCAAGAACCGCCAGAATTTAGACCGATACTGACGGGTGGTTAGAATATTGTGTCATCTAATCTAGACTTCAATAAACGATCGGTAACAACTCTTTTACCAACACGACTTGTTTCGTGCCATACATTTAGAGTGGACAAACGCCAAGTAATTATAGGGAAGGGGAAATGAAAGGAAGGTTGTACTTCAGATCATGTGATTGAGTAAATGGACAAGATACATATATACTCTACCCGGACAGTTTGTCCCGTGTCGAGATAATCTCCGATCAAAAGCACCACAACGAAGAGTTGATGTCGAAAGCCGATTACGGTGATGAATCACAGAAACAAAGATTCTTCATTGGATGGAGATTAAGCTGCATGATTGCACCAACTATTATGATTCCGTGCAGTTGAGACATGGAGGCGAATGGCGCGGTCGATAAGAAAGATGAATGAAGAAGTGGAGTGAACTAGTCTGCCTACAATGATCTAGTCATGCGACATTACATCCCGTATATCTTGTGATGGCCAAGCCGTCACATAGGATGACAGCGAAAAATCTTGTGAAACTTATCACACTGAGTGCAGCACGCCTTTCTAGCTGGGGTCCGCGCAGAAATCGCATTGGCTAGTTACGCTTCAGGATGTTTCGGAACCATATTCAAGGGCGGTTTGGCAGTAAGCATCTTCTTGGATCGTTTGCCGCAAGAAAGATGTCATGCTAATGTTGCGTTACTCGTTCATAAAACTTGACTAATTACCCTTAACCTTAAAGGTGTAGGCACCTCATCCCAGTTTGATGATGCTTGCTCTTCAATAGATTCCATAGCTATCAATCCCCAGGATTGATTTAGGATTTTACTTTTTTCATAGTTGCATGACACATAAGCACCTGGTTCATCCTGCCGGTGTAATGCTGTCCCTCAGGATAACGATGACCTAGTTAAGCACTATACTTATTTGGCGGCTGCAGATGCCATAAGATGTTCAGGTGATGTCTCTATTTCTTTTTATAGACAAGGTAAATGGTATAGTTTCTTCACTTTTCAAGACAATTGTGTTTTAATACCCAGGACTTTGATGTACGTCGACAAATTCGGTAAAAGGATGGAATAAAAAAGGGTGATTCGGCGTATAATGTGTTCAAATCAGCAAATTGATGCTCAATTTCCATAAAGCATATACCCCGACGATACCAAACATCGTGATCTGATTACAGAGACTGCACACACCGCAAAAACTTAAACGTCAAGATATAAAAAAGCAAATATGATATTAAGAAACTAGATTTCAAAACATAGAAAAAATATGGTAACCGGTACAAATAAGATTACATAAAGCACATTCTTTACCAAATGAAGCGAGCATTTGTATCACAATAAAAAAGACAAGTCTAAGAAACTCCCAGTGGGAAGAACTAAATATCACAGGAATACAAGAAGAAAGCATTATCACAGAATATTGAAGTAGCAATGTGACCAGTTTGTCTCACGATGGCTCTAAAACAACCCCCACCCCAACAAGCAAGAAGAATCGTTCATTCATCGTCAGAGTTGGAACCCTGCATTTCTGTTTCCTTCATTGCAGCTGCCTCGCTCACGTGACTTTCATCCACTTTGCTACGCTGATCGAAATCCGGATTAGGAAGGATATCGTTTGGATCGAGATCAGGAGCGCCGGAATGTTGTTCCGGGTGGCGCCAAGGCAGTAGACCGGGATTGTTTACACTCTTCCATTCTGGGTAGCGCAACGCGGCTTTGTGGAGGGTTTTCATGATTCGGGGAGCAAGTGACCTGGTCCCTAAATTCATTGCCCAAGCAGGAATATCACCTGAATGAAAAAAAGGTTGATGCGTTTGTCAGAGAAATCACATTTCTAGCAACTGCGAATAACATTTTGGAATGGCGCTTAAAACAAGGAAATAATTCTATGAGTTGATGTGTACGCCATGATGTTCAGATGGAACCGTGTGGTTCCCCTAAATCACACGGATGCGCGCAAGATAGTACCAGATACGTTCTAATTGTTAAGACCACTTGTTTAATTCCTTTAAAAAAACGTACATAATTACGTTTTTTATGAAAGCAACAAACTATATTCCGATCCGCAATCTACACAAAAAGGATAGATGTCATCCCACTCCCCAACAAGTTCCACAAGAGCTAGAAAAACCGGTTCGATTGAAAGGCAAAAGATGTCAAAAGATGCTCCAATTGTAGCGCCTAATCATATGAACAGCGTTACACCGGTAGTAATTACTAAATACCTAACTGTCACACAACCATTACATGATAAAATCCTGAATGATTGAAGAAAGGCGGGCCCTAAAATGCTAAAGAGCGTGTAGAAATTTAAGCACAAGCACACTGGGTCGAGGTACCTACATTGTAACTATAAACGCATTCAATCAAGTTTTTGTGTGTGATGTGTATATGAAAACACAAGCCTGATCCAGGCAAAGCGCCGCACATTCAGAGATTGCACGTGGGCTGAGATACTGTCAGGTTGCCCAGGCCTAGACAGATATGACAAAAGAAATAGAAAGAACAAGTAGAGCGCATTCCACGTCATCGTGAGTTCACATGTTTGTTACAAACTGGTTAATCAGATGTAGATGTTTGAGGTGTAGAAAAAACTCGCATGCATACACAATAAAGACCTACCTCTGGGGTCACTATGTGTAAGGTAATAAAATTCGCAGGAAGACGGTCCCGTCCGTAAAATCAGGTAGCCGGTCACGTATGTCAAAACGCGCACATATTCTTCTCGAGGGGGAGCTTTCTATCCATGAAATGGATTAGTAAGTTGTTAATTTCACACACATACCTTGTGGAACACAGACCAATTAAATATGATGAATTCATCGCCAGAATTTCTCCACACTCGGCTCAAAACAAAATCACGGTTGGCAAAGGCATAAGGCGTTTTTACTGTTGGAGTAAAGGGAAAAAATAAGTATAAACATACATGCGTGGTATTCAATAAAGTTATTCGGTCCAACACGACAAATTTCGTGACTTTCTTTCATCGTCGAGTCCCATGTTGGGCGATAGGCACCGTCGTGTAAAGTGTCGTAAAGTACATCGGCGGAAACGTCAGACAGGGAGGATTGAACCTGAGTGGAGATGTAAAGAAAATTGGCTTAGACGAACTTTGATCATTTTGAAGCTGGAAGTTTCACTAGCTTTGGTGTACACCGAAGTGTTTTTTCGCACGCGATGTTTTTTCCAACCCTCGTCATTGGTGGCCAACCAACGAAAATAGGCGAAATCTTCATCGGTAGGCGGTCTGACTTCTCCAACACGGAAAAATTTCATCAAGACTGCTAAATATAGTATAAAAAGTAATATGAACATAGAATACATTAAAACAGCAGAAGTTATACGTAATTAATGCAACAATGGAACAAAAATTCGTGATTTTACGATTCCTGCTCAAACCAGTTGCAACAAAGCATAATAAGAAGTAGAAGGAAGAGATCGATTCGAAAATATTCGAAAGGTTTAAAAACTATTTCGAAAGTCAGAGGTCGGTATTTATTTCTTCCAATGATGCCAAGTCAAAGTAACTTGGTTCCGTAACTCTTGAAAAAATACATGTGCGGAATCAAAGCAAAATACCAAACACACATCGATTGTAGGTGGGTTACGCTACTATCAGGTTGCCCAAGGTTAGATCGATACACGGAAAAGCCAAATAGCAGTGAAATTCCAGCCTGTTTTCGCATTGCTCTTAATATCTTGGGCAAACATTCTACAGCGAGCGCGGTCATATAAAAGGTTGGTGTAATGAGTTTAACACCTGTACAATATGTTTTGGAATACGAAGGTTTTTCGTTCTATAGATATGGCAGCCCTAGCGTGGACAACGCAATGGAAGTAGCATAATAGACTAGTTTTAGGTAGTATTACATACCACTTCCGCACGGAACAGTGGTTGTTGTTGGCATTCTTCGATTGATGTCGACCATGGATGCACATGGTGGTTTCATGCTCCGCGGCATTTAGAATGACTGAACAGTCCGATTCGGGAGTGAAAATCTTTTCAGCAGCGCTCACAGCGATAGGTATAGTATGGTATGAAAGCACAAGCCTGATCCAGGCAAAGTGCCGCACAATAGGAAAGCACGTGAGCTAAGATACTGTCAGGTTGCCCAAGCCTAGACAGATATGAGGGAGGAAATAGAAATGGTAGTGAGACTCCAGCCTGTTTCAGCATGCAGCTCACTACCATTGGCCAATCAATTTAACACGATGTTAGCCGTACAGCACAGAAATGCTGCACGATTGCACATCCGTGCACAGCGATAGGCAGCACTCGGTCGATCGGTGTGAACAGTTTTCAGCAGCCAAGAGCTGTATCTGCTCTTCTCCAGCTTAGGCATGATGCCTTGTACAGTGCCTCCAAAGTGAACAGTCAAAAGAAAGTTTTTCCAAACTCGTAGGGTTAATGCCGAGAGATTCAAGATCTCTTTTATACTCATCTTTGTACTGCAAGTGCGGTCTACTTAAATGTTGAATTCCTGATTTCGACTCGCCATAGAGTACGCACAAATGTGCAATCGTGCGGTACTTTTGTGCCTTGCGGCTGACTGTGCTAAATCGATTGGCCACCGGTAGTGAGCTACATGCTCAAACAGGCTGGAGTCTCACTACCATCTATATTTATTTTCTTATATCTGACTAGGCCTGGGCAAATTGACAGTATCTTCGACCACGTGCAGTCCTCGACTGTGCGGTTCAGACATGTGCTTTTATAAACACATAAATATATCATAGAGTAAATCTTTGGGAGTACGATCATTTTCCATTCTGTATACATGAACCAGCCAGCGTAGACGGCGCTGTCATAGCAGGAAGTCGACCATTGGGCAGACCGCACTTGCGGTACAAAGACGTTTGCAAAAGAGATATGAAAGCTCCTGCCATTGACCCGGCGAGTTGGGAAGAACTTGCTCTAGACCGCTCACGTTGGAGACATTGTGTAAAGCGTCGTCTACAAGCTGGGGAGGAGCAGATACAGCTCTTGGCTGCTGAACGCAGATCACACCGACGGCGTGCAACTGACGCCCTACAACCGAGTTCAGACTATAGTTGCAAGCGCTGCGGGAGAGATTGTTCCTCCTGAATCGGACTATTTAGTCATTCAAAAAGCTGTAAAACGTGAAAATTCATGCGATTGTGATGCACATCTATGGTCGAAATCAACCGAAGGAGGCCAACAATTCAACACATATATCCCGTCTGACCTGGTTTAGTCCTAGCATCGAGCTTCAAATTTTGGACGTGGTGTATTTTTATACGAAACCACAGCGATTTTTAAAAGCTTAAAGAAATTAACCGTTAAATTGAACGGAAAACCTCATGCAGAAGTACAGACTTTATGATGTTCAGCATTATTGGAAGACAGCACAAAATATTGAGGATCCATCAAAGACTCAAATGTTAACTCATTCGAAAGAATTTAAGTGGATCAACATAAACCGCATAAAATACATAAGTGTTTCATTACACACACACTGCTTTATTTGAACCACAAATGTGCAACCATGCGGTATGTGTGTACGACAAACATTACACAATGATATATCGATTTGACACTGGTAGTGAGCTTGGCAACCTGCCATTATCTCTCTTCATATGCAGCCTATGGCTGTATGACACTTTGCCTGGCTTCAGGCATGCAATTTGATACACATCCCAGAATCCTTGATGGAGAAGCCCTTGATAGCGGTCAACATACACCACAGAAAGCCAAAGATTCTTAGTAGACTCCACAATGGATGAGCATTCATGTAGTACTTAGGTACAGCTAACATTGTGTTTACTTGCCTCCAAAGTCAAAAGAAAGTTTTT
The DNA here is from genome assembly GCA_013407085.1 of Atriophallophorus winterbourni. Taxonomy (NCBI): domain Eukaryota; kingdom Metazoa; phylum Platyhelminthes; class Trematoda; order Plagiorchiida; family Microphallidae; genus Atriophallophorus; species Atriophallophorus winterbourni. The sequence continues at coordinate 14,932 of JACCGJ010004222.1, forward strand.
CCAAACTCGTAGGGTTAATGCCGAGAGATTTAAGATCTCTTTTATACTCCTCTTTGTACTGCAAAAGAGATATGAAAGCTCCTGTCATTGACCCGGCGAGTTGGGAAGAACTTGCTCTAGACCGCTCACGTTGGAGCTTCGTCTGCAAGCTAGGGAAGAGCAGATACAGCTCTTGGCTGCTGAACGCAGATCACGCATGTTCAATTCGAGGTGTAGGCACCTCTTCCCAGTTTTTTTGTGTTTACTCTTTTATAGAACCCGTTACAATTTAAGTCCCACCCTTCCACATCTTTTAGGATTTTACTTTTTCATGGTTGTGTGGCAGTTAAGCATTCGGTACGTGCTACCGGTGTAATGCTGTCTGTGATGATGATGATGAAGAACTAATTGACTACATCACCTTAAACTTCTTGTATTATGTATTCTGCTAACAAAGTTCGAGAAAAAATCATGCAACTTTGACTCAAATCACCACGGGGAATCGACCGTATCACACCGAAAGCATTTTGTGCAGTTGCCGATCAACTTCGGGAACCGCTCGCGGCATATTTCCCAAAATTGATGGATAACTCTGAAGTACCTACTGGTTGGAAGGAAGGTATTATCACTCATTTTCAAGGGTGGAAGTCGTAGTGTTCCTGCCAATAACCATTCAGTCACCCTTCTCCCAGTGTTATCCAAGGTGATGGAAGCGATTGTTGACGATGAAATAATGGCTTTTGCGAATAGTTTCTATATCATCGCTGCAGAACAACATGGATTTCGTAGAGCGCATTCTTGTACCACTAATTTGCTTTTAGCCAGAGACTACTGGACTAAAGCTGCTGATAAAGGTCAGGGTGTGGACGTCATTTACTTGGATTTCTCTAAGGCATTTGACCGAGTTGACCATGCGATATTGCTTAACAAGCTGCAAGCACTAGGTATTACACCCGTGTTGCTGTCCTGGGTAGCTGCATTTTTACGTTCGCGAAACCTTCGGGTGCGTGTTAGACAGACACTTTCAGAGCCATTTTCCAATTCAGCGTGGAGTACCTCAGGGGTCCGTTCTTGGCCTGCGTTTATTTTTGATATTTATCAACGACATTGGTGGGAACGTCGAAGCACCATTTCTCCTGTTCGCGGATGATATCAAGATTTGGCGGGTCATCAACTCACTCAGCGATACAAGGAAACTTCAATTAGACCTGGATTCATTACACAAATGGTCTACGATCGATCAATTATTAATCAACACTTTCAAATTCTACGCATTACGCATTCGTCTTCCTGGCAACCCTGGCTATAATCTGGGTGTCACAATGCAAGAAAAAGATCTTGGGGTGATTATACAAAATGACTTGGGCTGCTCTGCTCAGTGTAGTAGAGCTTCAGCCGTGGCAAATAGAAACGTTGGGCTTTTAAAACGTGCGTTCGGAACAATCGATCCACATCTCTTTCCGTTTCTTCTTCAGGCGTACATCAGGCCACACTTGGAGTATGCGGTCTCCGTCTGGAACCCTTGGTTGAAACGTGACCAGCACGCCCTAGAACAGCCGCAGAGACGTTCTGCAAAGCTTGTCAAGGGGCTTAGCTTCGTCAGCTACGAGGAAAGTCCTACAATTCTACAAATATTCTCTACAAAATATCGTCGTATCCGAGGCGATCTGATCCTTGCGTATCGGATATTGACGGAAGAAACTCACCCATGTAGGGGTATGATTAAAATGGCCCCATAATCAGCTAATCGTGGTCATCACTTGAACTTGGCACATCTGCAAATTAGATTGGACTGCCGCAGACACTCCTTTGCCGTCCAGATTCCTCGTGCTTGGAACGCACTACCCCTTTCGGTTATTTCTGCCCCATCCCTAATTATTTTAAAAAACGCCTTGACCTCCACTTTCATCACGCGATACACAATTCTTGATTATGATTTTCTACGATTATATTATTTGTGATACTGCAAAATAACTTTCCTTTTTTGCGCAGCGTTTCCCGTCCCAACAAATATGGATAACGTTTCCTTTCGACCACTTTGCTGAACTGCTGAAACTTCTTCAGACCCAATGTGCTAAATATCCTGTAGTTATTCCATTAAGCTTGTAGCTTTTAACCACAATACACTATTGATATTGGCTATTAATATGCTTGAAAACACCCGCCACTTCCAGTTCAGTTTGCACAGGACAGTATGTGGCTAACAAGCCAATCGAGCGTCCAGAATTTCTTTCGGTGGAAAGCTGCAGGGAAGCACCCACCACTGCCAAAACGTTTATTCTTTTTGTCTATTTGAAATCTTCGCCGATCGCGAAGCCAAGAGATTATCCGGGTTAAACTTAGGAAGCACCGCGTTATAGCCGATGCTGGAAAAAGAAAAAGCAGTTTTTCTTCACCAGCACGGTGAGAGGTTAGCTGAGGTAGCATTGTGTATAATAATAAAAAAACACAGAGAACTCTAGTCCTCACTTTATTTACGGGGATAACGCTAAAAGATGAAAAACCTAAGCTTGTAAAGCAATTAAGGAGAGTATTCAGGAAACAACTTACTCCAGTTTCGGTCCAAACCCTGCTTAAAACTAGACACGTACTGCAGGATATAAGTTCTGCTGGAAGAATGTTCCAGAAGTTAACAACCCTGAGGATGAAAAAGTGTTTCCTGGAGTCTAGCCGACATCGTTTCTTAGCAATTTTAAGTGAGTGGCTCCGGGTGCCCAGCTCCGGGAATAAGGTAAAGAAGTCGTTCATGGAACAATCTTTCGGAAATAACGTGTTATAGAGATATCGAAAATTTTAATTAAAAACGAAAAAAAGGTAATCAGTAAAACAAGTGTTCAAAAATGCAGAAACAACTTCAACGTCAATACACGAAAAAACAATCGTTCAACGAAATGCCCGCTCTGATTAGGAGATAAATATCTTAATGGTTAAAAGCAAAGTCAATTAACAAGTATCACAGGGCGAAGAAGTTAAGCTTTCATGGCACTGTTGCATATGGATCTTACGAAGAACCACAAATTACAAAT
>JACCGJ010004223.1:0-13684 GCA_013407085.1 Atriophallophorus winterbourni
ATCTTATGCAATACTTTTCCAGTAAAAGAGTGGTAAGCTTCTGGAACAAGATGCTGAGGAACTAATAGCTCGCACATCAATATGTGCATTCAAAAGCGGTTTAGATGCCTTGTGGCTTGGGCTTTTCCCAGACATTTTTCCGTGAATATACAGGTGGTCTGTCGTCAGAATTGTCCATTTTTTGTTCATTTTGAAAATTATATGATCTTGAACACAATTCAAAAAACAACAAAAATTCCTGTTATATTATGCCTCGTTTAAAATGTCATGTTTTAAAAGTACGCACCAATTTTCCATAGCTAACCTCTCACCGGCTTGGTGAGAGAACCATTCCGTTTTTCTCAGTCGCAGCTACAAATTCTGGGACCAGAGGCCGGCTTGGAAACCATCGGACGTACTTCGCACCGAACGAGAATACAGTAGGAAAATGAACCAACTTTGGAATGGTGGGCGCTCTTGAACTTTCCACAGACGGAAATTCTGGCGCTCGATTGCTTTATCCCTTGGCGGCGCGATAGTCGAGGAGACCAAAATCCAAATCAAATAAGAAAAACGTTTGGCAGTGGTGGTTGCTTCTCTGCAGTTTCCACCCGAAAGAAATTCTGACGCTCGATTGGCTCGTTAGCCAATAAGTCCGTGCAAAATGAACTAAAATGAATGATACAAAAGCATTAATTTTCAGTCCCGAGTCTAAATAATAGGATTTATGAAAATTGATATGGGTGAATACAACCAGCACGTATTCCGTTAGTGAAGTGTCGTAAGCGAATGAATTTTAACGTAAAACATGTGGCAGTATGTACATTTTATGAAAATTTGTAAATTTTTTTTATGGATTATTGTTATGCTGAAAAGGCTCAGTGATATCGTTAGCGCTCATAATTCCCAAAGTGATCATGCGAGGAGTTTATTTGACCTAGAATGAATAAATTTAGCCGGAAAACAAATACCGAAGAATAATTGTTATGCCGATCAACTAACCGACAATAAGATGTCAGTTGAACGAAACTTGAACGTTTGTGACAATTATCGTTATGCAGCGGGCGCAGCGCAGCAGGTCAAATAGTCAATAGTATATTGTGGTAAAAAAAACGGACGAGGCTTAAAAGAAACACAGGATGTTGTTACACATGGATTTCGAAAGTTCCGGGTTAAATTTAAGGTTCCGAATGGAATTTGAATTTGAAGGTCAACGTGAACGTTTGCTCCTTCCGATATTTTGATATTGTTGTGGATATCGAATCTATTTCAAGATTATTACAAGAACTTTCATTCTATTTTCAACGGATTTGAACATGGTTACGACTCGTAAATCTGCAAAAGGAGATCATGCAGCACCGACTGCAAGGAAACCTCAAGAGAATGGGGTCTCCGCTGCTCACTCTGGGGATTCTTGTCTGGTTTGTTCGAAACAGGTTGCCAATAACGCTAAAGCTGTTCAATGTGAAATTTGTTTAATGTGGATACATATTCGATGTGGTTCAATGAAGCCGGAGATGTATCGTTGGCTTCAGAAGAATTCATGCGATATCATTCGCACGATATGTAAGATATGCCTTCCACCGACTGGTTTCAAGCTCGCAAGTACTCAGCTTCCAGTTGACACGGCTTCTGCTAAGTCCTCTGAAAGTATTGATGGGAGTATTGTAAATGGTGGCTCACCCTCGAAGAAGGATAACCGCCACACATCTTGTGTACAACAAGTCTGCGTGCAATCTGAAGATGTACGCACCTTTGCGGAAGTGGCTTCCTCGTCTTTACTCGGTTCCAAAGACGGAATTAGTTTTGCAAGTGAAACGAACGTTCTTGAGGCCAAAGAGGTCCAGGAAACATCTAAGCTAGATAAATCTATAAAGAAGAAACACCAGAGCTTTACGACTGTTGAGAATAGACAATCCTGCGTCATTCTTCACAATGCACCGGAGCAAACAGGTGCTTTGGCGATAGACAGGGTTAAACAGGAACGCGAGTTCTCAAATTCTGCTCTTGCCCCCCTTTACGACGAAGGTGAAAAGGGTGTAACGGTACGCACAGCGTTTCGTCTAGGCCGCAGGCCAGCGCCAGGAGATCGCCCAAGACCGTTAAAGATTGTGTTAGACTCTGTTGAGCAAGTGACCTTACTGCTAAAGAGGGGTTACAGGTTAAAGGGTAGTGAACTTCGACTCCTGCGTGATCTTTATCCGGAAGATCGTGTGAAGATGCGAGAAGCTACTCAGGAAATTAGCGAGCGCAGAGCCGCAGGTGAAACTAACTTGCGCATTGTGGATTTTCGGGTTGTGAGGATGAGGCCAAAAGTTCGTTGGCAACCTCTGACGATATGCATTCGAAGGGATCTGGATCTTTAAAAGTGATATATTTTAATGCGAGGAGCTTGAGAAACAAACTGGATGAACTCTTTGATCGGATTAGATGGGACCCTCCAGCGATCATTGCGGTGACGGAAACCTGGCTCTCACCTGAGCAGGATGATCACGAGCTGGCCCTACTTGGATATAGACTCTTTCGCTCGGATCGAACAGACGCTAAAATCGGTGGTGGGGTTGCCTTATATTTCCAACAACATATTTTCGTCGCAGTGTTGGCTCGCTTCCAGCATTCTGCCGGTATGGCTGAGAGTATATGGTGCCGTATAAGGACTGCAGCTTCATTTGCCACGATAGGTGTCGTTTATCGTTCTCCCAATTCTCAGGCAGATACTGTGATATCACAGATATGTCAGTATGGTAGATCCTCAAACTGCTTGATTATGGGGGATTTCAATGCTCCTAGTATTGATTGGACTTCGCTAGATGACGGTTCTGGGTCATTCGAGCGGGACTTATTGGACGCTGTGGTTGATGTGGGCCTCGTGCAGCTCGTTTCCCATCCGACAAGAGTAGGCCCTACTGGGTGTGAGTCCATTTTGGACTTGGTATTCACTCCCACGCAGTCCGATATTACTCAGCTTCGGACTGAAGCTCCATTAGGCTGCAGTGACCATGCCACATTAAGTTTTATGTGGAAACGCAACACTGGCTATGTGCCAGATCCAATTCCCAGAAGGAATTTTTGGAAGGCAGACGCGGGTAGGTTACGGGATGTTGCTTCATCTCTCGATTGGTCTTTCGATCAAGCAGCTGATGTTGAAGATTGTTGGTTGGTGATCCGTAATAACATTTTGACAGTTATTGAGGTGGCTGTTCCGTTGTCCACACGTCGTCGTAAGGCGAAAGGCCCACCTTGGTTTGATAAGGAGATAAGGAAACTTTTGCGGCAACGTCAAAAGCTCTGGTCGATATTCGTAAGTCGGAAAAACGCCACTGACTATGACAACTATCGGCAAGCTAGAAACCTTTGTACGGCATTAAAGCGCAGGAAACGTATGTTGTACGAGCAGCGATTGGTTGACGAGTCTACTTGTGCACCAAAACGGCTATTCGCATACATTCGACGCCGCACAAAGGCGTCGCCATATATTCCTAATTTGATAGATCCTAATGGGGTAGACATTACTGAGGATGGTTTGAAAGCTGAAGCCATGGCTAAGCAGTATGCCTCCGTGTACTGTCTGGAAGACAGTGATCCTCCTTCTGTCTCTAATAACAGTGAGGTGCTGTCTGATCTTGATGTAGATGTAGAGACTGTTAGACACCTGTTGGAACAGTTAGACACACAATCCGCGCCAGGACCAGACGGTATTCATCCGTTGGTTTTACGAGCACTATCAAAAGTGTTGTGCGTTCCGCTGGCCAGGTTGTTTACAAAATCTGTAACATTAGGGGTCTTGCCACAAGAATGGAAACAGGGTATTATTAAACCTATGTTTAAGAGTGGGGACCCCAGTAATCCTGCTAATTACAGGCCGGTCACATTGACTTCTGTGATCGGTAAAATTTTAGAGAAGCTGATCAAAAGGAAATTAGAGCACTTTCTTTTGGAGTGTGGGCGTTGGTGTCCACAACAACATGGATTCACCAAAAATCGCTCATGCGTAAGTAATCTGCTCCTGGCGCGAGAAAGTTGGTGTGCTTTGACTGATTCTGGTCAAGAGGTCGATGTCATTTTTATCGACTTCAGTAAGGCGTTTGACTGCGTGCCCCACCGCCGATTGCTCGTCAAGCTGGAGGGTTTGGGTATTCAGGGTTGTCTACTAAAATGGATCGAGGCATTCATCTCAGGGCGGTCAAACCGTGTCGAGGTGAATGGAGTTTTGTCTTCAGAGATGATAGCAGGCTCCGGAGTGCCGCAGGGATCTGTCCTTGGCCCATTGCTATTCAAAGTTTTCGTGAATGATATTCCGGACGCGGTAGCGATCGATTGTCTTTTATTCGCGGATGATCTGAAACTGTGGGCCTCTGTCAGTTCCTGCGATGGCCACAAGCAACTGCAACAAGCAGTTGATGACTTAGTCAATTGGACACATCGCTGGTCACTGCCTATCAATGAGGACAAGACAGTGGTCATGCGCATAAACGCCGATGACACTGGTGGTGAATACTTTATTGGAGGTAAGCCTATTAGAGCGGTGACTGTCGAAAAAGACTTAGGGATTCTGGTTATGGATTCCTTGAAGTCGAAGGCTGACACTTGTCGGAGAATAGGCAGCGCTACCAGGATGCTCTGGGCGATTCGGCGTTCCTTTGCGTCCATTACCCCGCAAATGTTCCAGACACTTTTCTCTGTGTACATTCGTCCTCTGTTGGAATATGGGCTACCTGTTGCATTTCCTCAGTCCAAAGGCGAATGCGACTCCTTGGAGAGGGTACAACGGAGGGGCACTAAGATGGTTTGTGGAATGCGCCAACTGGCGTACGAGGATAGGAGGAGCTTGCTGAAACTCTACCCCCTAGAGCTTCGAAGGGAAAGATATGACCTGCTCCTGACACGCCGTATTCTGCTCGGTCAATATGGAGACGAGTTCCTCCAGTACTTCCGATTAGTAGGTGAGTCCAGGACACGTGGACATGACTTTAAGTTGCAGAAGCCTAGAAGGCTGAAGCTGAGTAATGCGAGCACGCTATCCACGCGGGTGGTGAACACTTGGAACTCTCTACCGAAAGAGCTCCTGTCTCTACCGTCTGAACAGCTATTCAAAAGCGCGTTGGATCAGCATTTGTTGAGACGGATGGACTTGATCCCCGGAGTGATATAGTGGTGTTCCTCTACTCTCAGGGTTTGCCTTGTCAGCAGAAGTCACCCATGTCTATTACTGTGATGAAGCTCAAACGGGATTTTATCCCTTCTGCTTTCGATTCAGAAGAAGAAGAAGAAGAAGAAAAAACGTTGATACTGTAAGGGATGGGGATGCGAGCACCACAAAACTTTGGTTGATACTTCCAGTTGAAAGCAGTTTGTGCGCTGAAAATCGGAAAAAGTGCAGTATCATAGAGTATAGAAAGTTATAAAAATTTATAGCTTTTCAAACGTTATGAAGCAAATGAAACAAGTGTATATCTAAACGGTTTTTAAAAACAGAAAGGGAAGGGGCAGACACAACAAAAAGTGGTAGACTGTTCCAGGTTTGTGCAACACGAACGGCAAAAAAGTGTTTACGACAGTCCAACCTGCTTTGTTGATGGACGATTTTTAAATGATGCCCACGCGTACGATTGCCGGTAGCAAGCACAAGCAGTTCTTTACAGGGATGGCATTCTTCAGTGAGTATCCTGTACGCCAGTATCAAGTCGCCAAGGATTCGACGGTACTTGGATGAAAATAGGTTTAGTGCAGTTAGACGATCTTCGTAAGTATAACACTCGAGCCCCTTTACCAGTCTCGTGGCATGGCGTTGAGGCCGCTCAAGTACAAGTTCGTCACGCTTCAGCCACGGATGCCAGATGGAAACCGCATACTCCAAATGAGGGCGAACGTACGAATTTAGGAGGGCTGGAAAGAAGCGTATGTCAAACCGACCGAGAGCTCGCTTCAGTAGACCAACGTTTCGATTCGCCACACGTGATGCCTTGATACATTGAGCCGAACATCCGAGGTCGTTCTGAACTAACACACCAAGGTCTCTCTCTTGTCGACTAGCGAGGAGCTGGACATCACCCCGGGTATAAATGGGGTTACCCTCTTTTCGGATGCGAAGTACATGACATTTTTCAGCATTGAACGGTAAATGGTTCGCTACCGACCAGGCGTGAAGGGAATTTAAATCAGCCTGCAACTCGCTAATAGCGTTTGGGCAAGAAAGCTCGCGCCATATTTTGATGTCATCAGCAAACATTAGAAATGGGGATGTCACTTGTTTGCCGATGTCATTGACGAATAAAAGAAAAAGTCTGGGTCCAAAAACCGATCCTTGGGGTACTCCACATTCAGTAGGGAAGGTCTCGGAAAGCGTCTCACGCACCCGCACACGAAGAGTCCTGGAGGACAGAAATGCAGCTATCCATGTCAAGAGTGGAGGGCCAATTCCACGAGTACGTAGCTTATGAATAAGTACCGCGTGGTGAACTCTGTCAAAAGCCTTAGAAAAATCAAGGTAGATAACGTCCACTCCGTATCCATGGTTGACTGATCTGGTCCAACTGTCTCTAGCTAGGAGTAAATTTGAAGTGCATGAATGACCACGGCGAAAGGCATGCTGCTCACTAGTGATCAGACCCGAGTATTCGAATGCGCTCATTATATCTTCTGCAATGATGGACTCCATAATTTTGGACAGCACCGGAGTTAATGTAACTGGCCGATAATTCCCTGCGTCACTGCGGTTACCTCCTTTGAATATTGGAGTTATTATTCCTTCCTTCCAACCATCTGGCACTGCAACCGTGTCTAATAAGCGCTGAAAATACAACGCAAGAGGTTCAGAAATGGCATCAGCGACTGCTTGTACCGCCTTTGGCGTGATTTGATCGATTCATGCAGAAGAATTTGCACGAAGCAGCAATATCTGCTTTTTTACTCGGGCAGCAGTAAATGTAACCGATGAAATATGGAAGGGGGGATCAGGCTGCAAAAATAGCGGTAACTCTTTTGCCGAATTGCGGAAGATTGGCATGAAATGCGCTCTCAAGGCATTGGCGGCCTCCTTCATACTTGTGGTCGGACCTTCATCAGTTTGTAGTGGCGGGATACCAGAGCGAACCTGCTGCTGCTCGTTGACATACTTATATAGTGACTTTGGGTTACACGCAAACCGGTTTGCAAGGAAAGTCTGGTGGTGCAGCTTGTCTTGGCGTACCAGTGTAGTACAATAATTACGAAAATGCCGGTAGCACTCCCAATCGGATAGTAATTGACTCACTTTGAAGCGATTCCATGCAGCGTTTCTATAACACATCCATTTGCGTGTTCTACTGCGTACGAAAGAATTGTGAGGTTTCGATTTTAAGGGAATTGTCTTAGCCACAGAAGAATGGCTCAGAAGCAAGTGCCATCTTGTTACAAATTCCGTCCAAGTCGCTGTAGGAGTGTCATTAAGCAAAAAATCAAAAGTGTTAGCTGACATGATGTGTCGAAAAGTATTATAATTTGTTACGCAGAGCCGCAGGTGAAACGAACTTGCGCATTGTGGATTTTCGGGTTGTGAGGGTGAGGCCAAAATTCCGTCAGGAGCCTCTGACAATAGTCATTCGGAGGGATCTGGATCTCTAAAAGTGATATATTTTAATGCGATGAGCTTGAGAAACAAACTGGATGAACTCCCTGAGCGGATTAGACAGGACCCTCCAGCGATCATTGCGGTGACGGAAACCTGGCTCTCACCTGAGCAGGATGATCCCGATCTGGCCCTACCTGGATAGACTCATTCGCTCAGATTGAACAGCTGCTAGAATCGGTGGTGGGGTTGTTTTATACTTCCAACAACATATTTCCGTCACAGTGTTAGCTCGTTTCCAGCAAACTGCCGGTATGGGTGAGAGCTTATGGTGCCGTATAAGGACTGCAGCTTCATTTGCCACAATAGGTGTCGTTTATCGTCCTGCCAATACTCAGTCAGATACACTGATATTACAGATCTGTCAGTTTGGTAGAACTTCAAATTTCTTGATTATTGGCGATCTCAATGCTCCTAGCATTGATTGGGCTTCGCTATAGGAAGGTTCTGGGTCATTCGAGCAGGACTTATTGGACGCTGTGATTTATTTGAGCCTCGTGCAGCATGTTTTCCATCCGACTAGAGTAGGCCTACTGGGCACGAGTCCATTTTGGACTTGGTATTCATTCCAACGCAGTCCGATATTACTCAGCTTGGGACTGAAGCTCCATTAGGTTGTAGTGATCATGCCCCCTTAAGTTTTATTTAGAAACGCAACACTGACTGGGTACCAGATTTTTTCCCAGGAGTAATTTTTAGAATGCAGACAATAGTCAATCAATAGTCAATAGTATATTATGGTACCAAAAGCTTTGAGCTTAAAATATAACCATAGGATAGTCAATACAGGGGGTCGGGTGGGTTTGGCGTCGTTTGTCCAAGTTCCGTAAAGGGTGGGGTTATATGTATCATAATAGTCAATACAGGGGGAGATGAATCGGCGTAGTTCCGTATATATTTATCATGGAAGGAAGAGGAAAATAGGTGCAGTATCGGGAAGAAGGAAAGCGAAAATCCATTAAACTTGTTGAAAAAAATAGAGATAAGCGTCAAGTGGCTCTTAAAAAAAGAGAGTAATGGGGTCGTTGACGGTCGAAAAAGACTTAGGAATTTTGGTTATGGATTCCTTCAAGTCGAAGGCTGACACTTGTCGGAGAATAGGCGATTCGGCGTTCATTTGCGATCATTACTCCGCAAATGTTCCAGACATTTTCTCTGCGTATGTCCGTCCTCTGTTATAATATGGGCTACCCGTTGCATTTCCTCAGTATAAAAGCGAATGCGACTCATTGGAGCGAGTACAAAGAATGGGGACTAAGATGGTTCATGCAATGCGCCACATTGCGTACGAGAATAGGAGCTTACTGAAACTTTACCGACTAAAACTTCGAAGGGAAAGGTTTGACCTGCTCCTGACACGCCGTATTCTTCTCGGTCAATATGGAGACGAGTTCCTCCAGTAGGTGATTCGAGGACCTTAAGTTGCAGAAGGCTAAACTGAGTAATGCTAGCACGCTATCCACGCCGGTGTTGAACACTTGGAACTCGCTACCGATAGGGCTCCTGTCTCTACCATCAGAACAGCTATTCCGAAGCGCGTTGGATCAGCATTTGTTTAGACGGATGAACCTGATCCCTGGAGTGATTTAGTGGTGTTTCTCTACTCTCAGGGCTTGCCTTGTCATCTGCGATGAAGCTTAAACGGGATTTTATCCCTTCTGCTTTTGATTCAGAAGAAGAAGAAATGCTGTCGTTTGGTTCTTTTAAGCGATAGAGATCACAAATTTGGATCGACACACGACGGCAAAATGATTCCGTTTAGCACATTTATAATGTTTAAAATTACGTGCTAGATATACTGAATCATTCCCTCGATGATTCTGAGTTTCATAGCGGTAGCATTGCTTCTTCGATACGAAGTAGTTTGTGAAATTACAAATTGTCAGACTCGGGTTACATCCTCATCAGTAGGAATCAAATCAACTTGAACCTGTAGTTTCTGTTGATTTCAAGCAATGTCACAAACTTTTTCCAGTCAGTTTATGTGGATCTTGAGCTGAAAGCATTTCTCGTACTTTTGTACGTTAAATGCCGCAAAGTAAATGTTGTATGAGAAGAAACTCGTCGAATTTTTTGCTGGTATACTCGAGTAGTAACATAAACGAATCGCTTGAGTGAATCGAGAAATATAACATTCAAAAGTTCTGCCAGCTTATTGAATAGTTCGTGTGAACTTGAAACGTGCAGCATAAAGATTCTGCTGTGCACTCAACAATTTATCCAGTACAGCAAATGCTTCATTAAACATAGTTTTGTTTCGTACATCATGGATATCATATTGTCTTTTTCCTTTATGTCCCAGATGATTTCGTGAAAAAATTAATTTGGTTTTCTAGTCGACCACGAATTTCGGATGCAGAATGTCCAGTCAACGTAATCCAGAAATGTAGTTTTCCATGTAACCTATGAATCTGTAGGAGAAGGACAGATAACATCTGGCAAATGAATGTAAGAGTACAAATAGTAGCGGACGAATTCATTGTGAATAATCCCAAGAACCTCGCGACACCAATTTGTTTTACAACAGGAAGAACACACGGCACATGATTAAGTTCTTATTGTCCAAACATTAACAACGAATAATAATATCGAGCAAAAGAATGTGCAACATTCGACTAATCACAATAGTCCAAAGATTTTGTGCTATATGACTGCTCTATGGTTAAAAAATGCATACTCCTATAGGTTAAACTACAAAAAGCTTTTTGCATTATTTTGCGTATTTTGACTCCGGTTTTCACTCTTTTATCTAGCCGTTTATCCTGCTTCATTTTGCTTGGTACTCGGCTATTGATTAATGTACCACTTCAGCCAGAAGACACTACGTGTTTTAGGGTTAGCGATAGTTTCTCCAACAATATATTGAAACAGTCTACAAGTTTGACATTATCTTTTGTCTCGACACTATCGCTGGAGTTAACTCAATTGTCGGTAGCATACATAGCTATTCATAATATGCTATTTGGTAGCAACGTAGATATAGGAAACCAATTTGACATGTACCAACTTCGTTGGTTATCCTGTGTAATGCGAGCGTAAAGCCTTCGTTTTCCTCACTCAGTTTTGTTTGTCACACTTATTTTAGCAGCCTCCGACCGGGCACAAACAAATGTTTTCCTCGCTATCTAAATTAGCTGTAGTAGGGGCGTTTTTCTCGTTATTTCTGGTCCACTCGATCTGAAATGGCAGTGGTTACTTTGAGAATAATGTCTCCATGTTATGTCAAGTGCGTGCAGCTAGAAAAGGTACAGAAGCTGGCCACTCGCATGATCGCGGGGTTAGCATACACCAATTATGAAAATCGTCTATTAGCACTAGGACTTTTCTCGCTTAGGAGGTAACTTAGTGGGGATCTTATAGAGACCTTTAAGGGTGTCAAAGGATTAAGTTGTCTCGAATTCGACGACTTCTTTCGGTTTTCTCCTTTGGTTGGTACACGAGGGCACAGTCTTAAGATAAGTAAACAGCACACCAGGCTCGAATCCAGAACGCACTTCTTTAGCATCCGTATAGTGAACGCGTGGAACTCACTTCCCGCAGAACTAATCTTGGCAACTTCAGTAATTGCGTTCAAACATGGGCTGGACGAACGGTGGCAGGTTTTCTTTCTGGAGCATTACCCTTAAGACTAAATCCCTCCATATTTATGGTCAAAAACCACAAAAATATTTGAAAAATCAATTTGAAACACAAAAAAGCGTTTCTTTTTCATTTTTTCGTATTTGTTGAAATAAACTGCTGTCCATCGTCTTTCCTTTCGATTGGACATGCATTATGCATTAACTTTCTCACCTTTCGGTGATGAGACCTCTCCCATCTTTCATTCACAGTTACACACGCCTGTGTTACTTACGAATCAATCCTGGTAGTGGCGGGTGTTTTCAAGCACACCTCCGAAAGAATCTGGGCACTCGTTTCGACTTGGTCGACTATCGCCCTGTGATACTGATACTAGTTGTTGTCGATGATGATGTATATGAGCGTGTACTGAATTCATTCATGCCACTTTAGTTTGTCATAAACGGCTTTCCGCTTGCTAAGTTGTTAGCAACTGGTACTTGACTGCATACGAGAACACGTTGGTGTTTCATTATAATTTTACTTTATTTCTCTATTTAATCTTAAGAGAATCTTGTCCTACATTCTGCTTGACTAACTCCTGAATTGTGATTTCAAATCTACATCTCCTATTTCCATAACACACCCCACGAGCGGTTATGTGCTGTTTGCACTCATGAGGTAGGGACAGTGCGATCAGAATTTGCATGCCTTGGAACGGTGGAAAAATGGTAAATAAGATTTGTGCTTGTGTGTTACTGTTAGATAATGCATGGATGTGCAATCGTGCAGTACTTATGTGCTGTGCGGCTAACGCCGTGCTAAATTGATTGGCCACTAGTAGTGAGCTGCATGCTGAAACACGCTGGAGTCTCACTACCATTTTCTTTCTCATATCTGTCTAGGCCTGGGCAACCTGACAGTAATATCGCCCATCCTCAGTCTCTGACTGTGCAGCACTTTGCCTGGATCAGGCTTGTGTTTTCATACCATTAGATAATGTTGTTGCGATTGAACAGCTTAATTGCACCAACCTTACCCCATGGTGGGATGCAAGCGCAAATTTTACTTAGTTTCAAAACAATTCAAAATTATAAAAACAATAGCTAATGCGTTGCGGTTCTTACAGTATTTACTGTTTGTTTTAGCTATTTTGCTTTGGAATTCACTGTATGTTTTTAATCTGGTTGCAAGCCTGTTCCCATTGCGGCTATGATAATAATGATAAATATATTATTTAACGTCTTACTCAATTTCTCTTAGACCTAAAGCCATATTTTACAAGTATTTTTCTGCTTTCAGCCACCCAGAATCAGGCATGTTATCAGAGCCTTGTTTTCGTGAATTGATATCCTTGCCGCTAAGTCCGTCTATTATGCACGGTCTGTACCGTGGCGGGTTTACTACCGTTGGTGAAGCGGCCGGGCTTCCTGCCGAACGTCTGGCCAACAGTTAGTGTCTGTTTATTTTGTTTTGCTTACCTGCTTAGTTTATTCGGCTTGTACAAAGTTGAGCTACAAATCACAGGTTTTTCAACATTTTCATGATTTGTGAACTACGAATGCTTTAAATTGCTTGGCCACCGGCTAAATTTCGGAACACCCATTACCTCTTACTTCCAGTCACGGATGTGCATTTATGCGATACTTTGTGCTGTGCGGCTAACACAGTGCGAAATTGATTGACTCTTGTATGCTGAAACACGCTGCAGCCTCACTACCATTTCTATTTCTATTTTTTCTATTTCTTCTGTCATGTCTATCTAGGCCTGGGTAACCTGACAGTATCTCAGCCCATGTGCAGCTTCTGACTGTGCGGCACTTTGCTTGGATCAGGCTTGTGCTTTAATACCATACCATAGCATTTTTATTTCTATTTTCTTTCTCATATTTGTCTAGGCCTGGGCAACCTGACAGTATCTTAGCCCACGCGCAGTCTCTGACTGTGCGGCACTTTGCTGAACGAGGCTTGTGCTTTCATACATACATACGTTCGGTTTTGATATACTTATAATGTTATATATTTTTATTTCCTCGGATAAAACCTATTTTATCTAGTTCGAAATTGCTATATAGTTCCCCGCTAGTAGCCGTTATGTACTGCTTTTTATTTCACATCTGTTATAAGATGATCTGATTTCCCATCAACTTGATTTTTTTTAACATATGCTCGCATTCCACGAAATCTTTGCTTCAATTATGTCTTACTTTCCTTTGATACTTCATAGTCATAAGAAGCTATTTGCACGATAATCGCAGTCTATGGCCCAGATCGGTAGTGGAGTTTGAAAAGCGCTCATTGCAATTTCATTTCAAACAAAAAATACCGTCTCCAAGACTATGCTTAGATTGTGGTACTGTCCAGTTTGGTACATGACGTTGTGGGCATCCATTGTCTATGGTGATGTGCTACACGGGTGTGCAATTCTGCAATACCGATGCACTATGCTAAATTAAGTGCTACTGAAAACGAATTTAGTTCGATTGCGTGCTGTATTTTCCCCGCTATTATCTCTATCCTATATGTCATAATAATCCCGGG